>JBBIGA010039242.1:0-13477 GCA_037576975.1 Alestes dentex
GTGTGTGTGTGTGTGTGTGTGTGTGTGTGTGTGTGTGTGTGTGTGTATGTGTGTGTGTGTGTGTGTGTGTGTCTGTGGTGAGGCACTATTTTCAGTGCACTCATGAAGTATTTTCCAGAGAATTCTGGAAACGTTTGTTGGAAACCTAATCACAGCTCAATAGTTCAATTCAGTGGAAAAGCTTTTACTCCAGAGGAGCACAAACACAAACACAGAACGAGGCCTCAGGAGCTTCACTCACCAGTAGAGCTTGGACCTCTCCACCAGAGCGTAGGTGTCTCCATCGCCGATGAAGGTCCTGCAGTTCAGGCAGGTGAAACACTCCGGGTGATACTTCTGCTCTCCTGCAACCTGCAAACACACACACACACACACACACACACAGACACACAATTTAAGAATCAGGAACAGAAAACTTTGCTGATCCCAGAGGAAAATGTTTACATTATGACTGCACAGACACACAGAGACGATATAAAATAGAAAGTCTAAATAAACCCAACATAAAATCTCACTGCAATGTTCCAACACCTTTCCAGAAGCTTCTCCCCAGTAACACCCCTGTGAATTCTTGATCAAACACTATTCATGACGCAGCAGACTGTTCTCGGCCCCAGCAGTGAGGAGATCCACCAGTAACTGATGGACAGAACAGTGAAAGTATTCTGTGTGATTTTGATTTTCCTTGTTCAGTGGAGTTTCAGCCTGAAGGTCAGTTCGATATCTCTCTGCACGCTGCGCCCCATGATGCATTGATCCTGAGGCCGGGCCGCGGACCGAGCTCTCAGCTGACCGGAGGAACAGAGCGGGCGCTAAAAACACGCTGACCTCACGGAAACTTCTCGAACAACCACCTCGCAGACAACAGGAACTTCACAAATCATTCATTAAGAACATTTAAAGTACTTTTACGATGATCAGAGAAAAACCCCAGACATTTGC
The DNA here is from genome assembly GCA_037576975.1 of Alestes dentex. NCBI lineage: Eukaryota > Metazoa > Chordata > Actinopteri > Characiformes > Alestidae > Alestes > Alestes dentex. The sequence continues at coordinate 943 of JBBIGA010039242.1, forward strand.
GCTCCTTTCTGCTGTTTCAGATGTTATGAAAATTCAATATGTGTTGCAGATCGGATGGTCTGCCCTCAGATGTCACACTTCATAAACAGTAAAAAGCAGAAACTTTATTAAGTTTATATTTTTAAACTCCGGGTGTTTAAAAACATAAACTCTACAAGTTGTTTATCTCTCATTATTTTGTTAGATATCTCCATAGTAAAGATATTTTGTAATAAAATGCTAAAGGAGAGGACTGGACGCGTCAGTAACTGTAGCCCCATAAACAGGGAGGTCAGGTGGGGTCATCGGGTTCCTCAGTGTTTACACAGGAGGTCAAGAGTGAGGTCACAACCCAAAACCGCTTTATCCGTATTACTGGCGATATTTCATCACTACTGATAATATCGGCTGGTCAGTATCGATGCATCGGTCGGCTCTAATGGGACCTGATCTGAACGGCAATTAAGAAAAAGCCCTGACAGGTTCTAGGCCTCATCGTAACCTTTAGAACTGCGCGGTCAGCGAAGCCGGTCCGGTCTACACACAGAAATCAATACGCCACAGAAATCAATCTCACTACACGTCCGCGCCTTTCTTGGGGCGTTTTCATGGAAACGCCAGCAGCCAGACTGCCACCGTCCCCCTCGGGATGCACTTAGCAACCAAGTCCGGCCAGTTCGGACAATCTGCCCAAGCCGAAGTCCAGCCAATTACAGAGCGTCGCTATTTAACCTCGTTAAGTTTAGTTAATTAGTAATGACACCACTTAGCCAATTAGAATACCAGACAGAATAGAAACTGGGCCAATTAACCAATTAAACTTTAGAATAATCAATTATATGCCTTACATATAAAGATGTCAATTACAAAAATTAAAATATATATTTATGGTTAATTGTAACTGATAGGGTGGCAATAAGACAACATACGTTCAGACACATTCTTGGTTACATATGTAACGCTTGGCATATTTTTAAACAATGAACTGTTTTAGATTTAGATGAATTGAGATGAATGTTACTTCAGATTTTTATTTAGATTCAGATTTTATTTATACTACTTCAGATTTTATTTAGACTATAATATAATATAATATAATATAATATATATCTATAGTGCTGTACAAAAGTCTTGAGCCGCCTCTCAGTACCATCTGGTACTCAGTACCAACGGCTTCATTTTTCAGCATCAACAATCTGAAACACACTGTCAAAGCCGTCAAATCACCTCGACAGGTAAAAAAAAAACCATGATGGAACACTATCAGTCATGGATCGGCCACCCCAGAGCCCAGATCTCAACATTACTGAAGCAGAGTGAATCATCTGAACAGAGAACCGAACAAAAGACACTTAAAGAAATGACAGGAAAGCTTGTCTAAGAGAGTTCAGGCTGTGAACGGTGGTCATAACAGAGCTCAGAACAAACACTGCCTCTAAATCCTGGAGAATGAAACAAGCCCTCTATGTGTTTACATTGTATTTACATGTTTGAACATGCTGCAGTAACCTGCTGTCTCATTTTCCTACGAAATATGAAGCAATGACGGGGTTTCATGACTTTTGCATAGTACTGTCTATATAATAATTAGGCCATAACTGCAGGCTTCACACACAGCGTTCCTCAGAGCTGGAAATAAAAGGGCTAGTCTCAGAGCTGCCAGGATGAGTCAGCAGGTTCACCCGCATTTCAGCAAAACGACGTTGCTTTTGGAGCGCCAACCTCAGGAACGCCAGGCTTTCAGATCCTCCCACTCTCGCCCCCCACCCCTGTATACAGTCCCGAGATTACTGAATCACTCGTCACTCCTCTTTCAGAATAAATCAGGGAGGAAAACGATGACCTGGGCATTCGGACGCTGCTCTGGTCACTGACATCTCTCAAACAGCTTTAGTAGGTCAGCATTTGACCTCAGGCTACACGATGCAGACAGAATATCATATTGCTAAATAGTGAGTGTGATGCCTTTGGATACATTAAAGGGCCCAAATCATCACTTTCCTGGAATTAAAAGTATTGCTAAAGTTTCCATTCAGCCCCCATCCATACAGTCCATATATAGACAATGAGCTACAAAAACAGCCTGCTTCCAACTAACACAAAACCAACACATTCACACATATCTCCTTAACCAGCCTATAGCAGTTTTGGCAAGCCCACTCACGCTGAAGGGCTGTTACAGTCCTGGGTTCCCTTCTGAACCAGCTGCAATACAGGATGGCCAATCAGAAAACAGCTCATTTGCATTCATCAGTCTTGAAGCCATAGCCTGAATTATATTTTTCACAAAAAAATGTAATAGGAGGAAAATGTAGAATACGGGCCCTTTAAAACTCCTTCGCCAATCAGGGTCTTTAATGTTACAGACTCTGTGACTGGCCACCCTGTCAGAAACACTGCGATTGGATAAAAGCTCAACTGCACAGTGCAGCCTTTTGTGATATCAGTATTACATAGACTGATATCGCCATGGTAACTAACAGATGATATATTGTACAGGCCTAAATTGTACAAGTGCTCTTTGCTAAAGACAACTTAGAACAAATGATTGCTCTTATAAACTAAAAACCTTTCCAAATAAGGATCCACATTACACGATCAATGTCAAAGCTCAGTGCACCAATAATCAATAATGAGGACCAGACAGCTAAAGGCTTTTAAAGGAACAGTTTGGCAAAAGAAAATCTATATCAGACCCCCCACCCCTCCCACTTACCCACCCACCCTTTTAAGTATTTGGTGACCTAATTCTCCCTCTTTAGCACGAGGCTACGAAGCTACGAGGCTATCGGTCTGAAAGTTTATATGTTGTTTGGATTAGCGTTGTGCTAACTCCTTGCTAATAATAGAAGTCAACTGTCACCCAAATCTTTTCATCCCCCAAATGTCTCTGGACCCTCAAACCACATCCAGCTCTTCATTAAGGTGGATCAGACTCATGGACGTGGTTTAAGACACAGTATGACTTCTTGCGAGGTGTAAAAATGAACTGAACTTCTTTATTAAGGTGGATCAGACTCATGGACGTGGCTTAGGACACAGTATGACTTCCTGCGAGGTGTAAAAATGAACTGAACTTCTTCATAAAGGTGGATCAGACTCATGGACGTGGTTTAGGACACAGTATGACTTCCTGTGAGCTGTAAAACTGAACTGGACTTCAGCGTGGAGCTGAATGCTGCGGCACCTTTTTACACAACAGGGTCTGTTTTCACAAAGCGCCTCAGGAGGAGGAGTGCTGAAATGCTCGCCGGGAGCACTGAAGTTCATTTCATTTTTACAGCTCACAGTAATTCATACTGTTTCCTAAACCACATCCACGAGTCTCATCCCCCTTAATGAAGAGCTGGATGTGGTTTGAGTGTCCAGAGAAGTTTTGAGTATGAAAAGATTTGTGTAGCTCTAACGAAACACAATTTGGACCCGAACATGTCTCGACCGGTTGATGGGTCTGTGGAGCAGCACACAGATCTCATCCAGCTCCTCTGGACCTTTTCAGACAGATCAAAAGAGCTTTTCCACAGACGCAGTGTGTGAGTGGGGGCATGACGAAGGTGAGAACTGCAGCGAGACAACAGGGGAAACAACCGTGACGACATCACACATCTCCGTGGGTGGCCCCATTTGTCGACCACCCTCCCTCTTCTGAAAGCCACCGAGCAAAGAGGAACCGCCACCTGACCACAGGCACAAAGACCAGCCCGTGGGTACAAAGACCTCCGACCACTTCTGTAAACCAACCACTGCCTGCCTGCGCCCACGGAGGAAACAGCAGAACTTCACCAACTTCATGCGCCAAGGGCAGAACAAGGTGAACAGACAGAGCACAAATAAAACACTTTTCTCAACAAAAGGAAATTCCACCCGTTTTCCAAATCCCACCATGATGAAGTGCAAGGAGGGTTTGGTGGTGCTGGAGAAACACAAAACTGTTCACAGTGGAGGTGAATGGAACCAGACGTCTGCCTCTAAAGAAAGTAAGTTCATGAAATGGTTACGGTTGCACCACCTGATGCCTGAGACGCTGTTCTACCAAAGTTTTGAGAAACTTTTGGTACTTTTTTTGGTACTTTTTATACTAAAACCAAACCCATTCATGGTAGAGGGATACATGCAGGGCGTCATGAGGCAAAATAGTCCCCAAAGAAAAATGATTTAGTTTAGAATCTCCACTATTTTACCATAATCAGTATCCATATTAACACTCAGAGACACATGGAGCTTCACTGGGGGTCTGTAGTGAGTAAAATGGCTGGATCTGTGTTGGAGACGTCTGGTTCCATTCACCACCACTGTAAAGAAATCAGAGTCTCTACAATGAACCGTTTCACACACTCTAAACCCAGTCTGTTTACACACAGTGGATCATAAATTTTATTCATGTGGAAATGATAGATTCAGCGACAATTCAATGCAACAGTGAAAACAACAGACGCCATTAACTGAACAGCCACATCCGTTTCTGTCTGTCTGTATTTCCTCTCACAGAGATTCGATTGAGGTTATTAACTTCAGAGGCCGGTTTCAGCTCACCACTCACTCACACACACACACACACACACACACACAGACATCTGCAGTGTCTTTTAGAGCTGCACAACATGTACAGACTATCGGTATTGTGATTTGACATGCTTTTCAATACATTAAACTTTCCATATAATCACTTTTCTCGATTTAAAAAGGCTTCAAGCCTGTAAATATTTTTAATGTTTCCAAATTTACATTCTCCTCATAGAGCCATACAGTTCATTTAGGGAAGCTAAGCTTGTATTTTTGTTTCACAAACCCAAATGTGACAACAACAAAAAAAAAGAAACAGGAGGAAAATGTAGAATACGGGGCCTTTTAAAAATACCTCAGCCAATCAGGGGCTTTAACGGATTATAACAGTTGGACTTTTGTTGGATTATATGAAGGCCTCGCTTCATCACAACACCCAGTAGCTGTGATTGATCACCCTGTCAGAAACACTGTGACTGTCAGAGGCTTATTTGCATATTGCAGTCTTTGTGATATTAGTGTTGCAGAGACTGACATCGGCATGGCATCTGTGCAAAAATAAACACACAGAAACCACCAAAACCTGCCCCCACAACCTGAATTCCTGCTGTCATGTTTGCACTTGGTCGCCATAAAGCTTGCAAAACTGGGGTATTCACCTTTACTGAGGATGAGGCGCTTTAAGAGGATTTATCATAAAAATGCTGGAACGTTTTCTTACAGTAAGTGCAGCTCATTTTCATGTGATCGCTTCTAAAAACCTTGTTCCTCTTTCTTTTCAGTTCCACGCGCCTGTAAGCAATGACCGAGGACAGTGGGAGGTGTGAGGGGGGATTTCTATGACACATTAAATGAAAAGCATGTGTTGGAGATGGAAGGCTGGTGGTATTTAAGGGACACTTAGATCACTTTTTTGCAGCAGAAACACATGTGGAGGAGATGCGTGTGAAGGTTAGAATGGTAGTGGAACAGAGTTTGGCATGTTCAGCTTGACCTTGCAGGCTCCCGGGACTCCACGCAGCTTCGATCTTTCATTTTTCCAGTCATTTGTGAATGACGAGCGGATTCAAGTTCATCTTTCAATGCCAGAGTTGCAAACAGGACAAGCTGAAGAAAATTTCAGCCCAAATGTAATAGATCAGCCAGGACCTGTTCGGTTGAATCACCTTTGTAGCTGCACCGGAGCTACACAGCTTCTAAACTGCATCATGATGTGGCGACAATAAAAACGGAAAAAAAAAAATACAAAATTTCCATAAAATAAACGAAGGCATGATGCAGGCTATGGTATGGGCCACATTAGAGAGAAGATGGTCATTGAAGGTGACGCACTGCATTATTTTTAGCTTTCTTTGCACCTTGACTCCCGCGTTTCAAACAATTATGACTGTAGATGGCGCTGGTGGACTTTTAGCTTCAGACATTTTGCCTTGTTAGGAAGATCAGGCGAGTCTAATCTGGCGGTTCTCAAGCGGCACAAGATGCGTCGTGTAAGAGAAGATCAGCAACAGCTAGCAAAGAGGACATGGTTCTGGTGGGTCGGGGGGCTTGACGGTAGCGGGGGCAAGGTGGATGCAGTGCAGTGGTACTTGATAATCTCAAATGAGGTCTTAAATCCTCTCTAGGTACTCATAAACAGTGATAGCATCTAACGGCCTTACAGTGAAAAACTCCACATGGCTGATATTGTCACTGTTTAGCTGCTGCACAAACTCTATGCAGGGAGGTACAGCATCACTGTCTGTATTCCCATGACAAAAAATGATTCATTTACAGTACTGTGCAAAAGCCTTGAGCCCCTCCATTTCTTTATACTTTGCTTTGTAAAAATCACTTTGTCAGTGTAAAAACACTATTTTCTGTCTCACAAACTCTCCTATCTTTGTCATATTGAGGAGATTAAATGAAAGAAATGTGAGCAAATGTTGTACTGTGACAGGCTGCAAAGTGCCTAAAGACACAAGGAGCTTGGATAAAGGAGTTCCAACCGCTCAGCATTCAGCACCACCAGTATACTGATCACCGCCTGACCGTCTGGAATCATCTGCTCCTGTTTCTTCACGGATTCAGGACTTAAGTTAGGATTAAGTTTGGATCTTTGGAAGCAAAATATGAAGAAATGAACTGTTCTGTAATTTTTCTGTGCCAGATTTTCAGTCCCCCCAGTGATCTGTAGACCTGCTTATGTGGCTTCTGACACTGTGTGTCTCACTTTTATTTGGTCTGGAGAAAGTTAGCATATCAGCCGTCCTGAACCATCCTGAACCATCCTTTTAAACAGAAAAGCGCATAGTAAACGTCCACGTTGGTAGATTTTGATCTTTATTAGCTACATTGACTGACCAATTCCTGATAGGAGTGAATGAAGGGAAGGAAGGAAGAAATAATCCCCAGATGAGGTCAGGATGCTATCTCATACCTATCTCTACAACAGCGTGGGAGGCCCTGAAAACCAAAACATTTCCTCTTGGCAACTTTCCATTACACCTAACTGCTTTGTCTAGAAACAGGAGACGCATTCATGCCTCCGGAGCATCCGATACGACAGTTTAAGGTCATCGAAAGCTTCACGGCTGTTATTTATGACTTCTCCCCGTAGAATTGGGGTCTCAGAAGGGGCCGTCCCTCTTTGTCATTAAAACTTCCCGTGGCGGCGGGGACGAGGCGAGAGGGGTGAATTTATCATCGCTTTATCTGCTGCAGCTGGGAAACACATTGCCTGGTGGTTTATCTATGCTCGCGGGGACCTCCGCATTAGCCATGCACTGGAAGTGTGTTTTTCCATATGGAGGCCGATGCAGGAGGACCATGTGCTCCATGAATTATCATTAGCAGCTGTAAACACCAGACATGATGTCAGTCCTCACCAATAAACCAGTGAGCTCATCCCTAAATACCTGGACACGAAAGGCTGTCCGTGTTCAGAGGCGAGCCGTACGACACGGACAGAATATCAGGATTGCAGTTTTACTGCAACATATTGCGACTGCCATGCCTTTCGGTTTATTAATGGGTCCATATCATCATTTCTTCTGGAATTACAAAGACTTAAAACGTTTATACAGTCTATATAATGAAACCTTATACCAGTGGTGTCAAACTCCAGTCCCAAACACATTCACTAAACCTTAAAATTAACTGGCGAGGAGAACCAGGTGTTTCTGAGCAGGGAAATCACCAGAACGTGCTGGACCACGACCCTCCAGGACTGGAGTTCGACACCCCTGCCTTATCCCATCATTTTGGGTTGTCACAAAACCAACACCTTCACATATATCAGCTTAGTCCCCAACCATTCATACTGAAGTTCTAAAAGGAGTGTTTCAAGCCTGTGCTGCCTTCTGAATGAGCTGCAATTCAGGCTAGCCAATCAGAAAAGAACTCATTTACATATATCAGTCTTAAGCTATTTCCTCCGGGATAAATAAAGTTTTCTGATTCTGATTCTGATAAAGGCTCAGCCTGTTTAATTCTGAGGGAAACAGTCTAAAAATGAATTATGACAAATTATGAAAAATGTTTGGTTCACAAACTCACACAAATGTGATGAAGAAAGGAAACAGGAGGAAAATGTAGAATACAGGCCGATTTCAATATCGCGATAACAATTAATAGGTTAAATATCGTGCAGCCCCAGTTTACAATGTAAACTTTTATTGCCGTACGAAGAAACTACTGAGCGGCGTCCAGCATCAATCAGCACCGGAGCTGTGTCGTCATTTTTCCTTTTTATTGGATCTTTTCAGCTTAAACTCAGTGACATGCCTGAGGACCAGCAAAGCAACCAGGCAGCTGAAACAGCATGACAGAATAAAACTAAACCCAAAAAAGGAACTAATGCCTGAAATAGTTCAGCAAAAAGTGAAACAAGCTCTTAAAAATAAAGGTTCTTCGCTTTAAGAACCCTTTTGGATCCCTAAGGCAGGTGGTTCAGATTAAAGGTCTACCAGATGTTCACTAAAAGGTGTTTTAAGATGTTTTTTAGGAGTTATTAAATCATTACATTTATTTTTTTTGTCAAGATGTGTGATGAGATTCGACGGTCACCTTTGAAATATGATGGATATCAACATTATTAGAGCTCCATTCTTGATGTTCTACAGTTTCCTCAGCTGGTTTAGAGAAACCTACACTGCCCTACAAAGCCAAAGTGCAGTAACTACACCGAAGCTGAAACTCAGAAAAAAGGCTTTTAAGTTTTAGCATTAGTATGGATTTTGTAGTTACTGCAATTTTGACACCATCATTTCTCTGAAACGGGACAACTCTGAACCAGGATATTTTCTCACAAGACATAGGAGATGTCCTAAATCCCATTTGTAGTCTAAAGTCAATTTTGACCAAATATGTAGTTACTGCACTTTGGCTTTGTAGGGCAGTACAGCTCTGATCATCATTCTGAACACTTAATTCTTCTTTACTGATGATTATCTGGAATCTGTGACCTTCTACAAGATCAGCAGAAGATTATTTTCTATATGTATCTATGGATAATATCCCTACATTTGATATCACTTCTTAATAAAGTTCATCCATGGTCACAACTTAGTAAAGCATGGAAATGACTTCATTATTCCGGTCTCATGCTTTACTAAATCATGACCAACTACGTCATTCCCACACCTTACTTACTTTAGTTGAGACCACAATTTAACTTGACATTTTCAAGGCCTGGTTAACTCATTCTCATGAGTTAATTGTTTCATTCTCAAGATGTAAGTATCTCATTCTCAGTGACTAATCACCTCATTCTCAAAGCTGAAGCATCTCATAATTAACTCATTCTCATGATTTTATTATCTAATTTTCAAGACTTAATCATCTCATTCTCATTATTTAATCATCTCATTATCAATGTGAAATTATCTAATTTTCATTACTTAATTGTGCTCAACCCTTAATTACCTTGTTCTCATGTCTTCTTTAAGTCATTGCGCACTAATTACTCATTCTCATGCATTAACTATCTCATTTCCATTACTTAATTATCTTGTTCTCATAGATTAATTATCTAATTCCAAGACCTTACTAAGTCATGGTTATGCCTTAACTGTCTCATTCCCATACTTGACTACGACTCAATTATCTCATTTACATGACGTAATTACATCGTTCTCGGGTATTAATGATCTTATTCTCATGTCTTATTAACTTGTGGCCACAAGTTAATTATCGCATTCCCCTGGCTTACTACTTACAAGCAATGTATTCGGTTTCTTTTCTTAAAAGTTAGTGAGACATTTTTATAGGTGCCTGTATTGAATGGTTTCTATTATTGAAAATGGACTGATTCTTAACAGTAGTTAAGACAAAGTTCCAGCTGAGGCTGATGCTGAACAGATTATGAGAACGGCAAACGGCCAAAAACGAGGTTTTAAGGCAACACTGTCACTCGTCTGATGTTCTGACTATCCAGGCAGAGAAAATCTGTTATAGCACTAAACAGAAGCTCTGATGTTGATGGTAGGAAATAAAAGCCTCAGCAAGACCCAGATCCAGCAGAGCATTACAAACATGATCAGACAAGTGAACGCAATCAGGTCAAGATCTGCAGGAGCTCCTTCACTCTTGAGGCCAAGTGGGCTGTTTACAGACTCCTTAACCTAAAAACCAGGAGCGATTTCGCAAACATAAATCCAATATCCTGCAATTTCCTCCAAGATACAATTAAAGACTGGAAGTGGGAGTAATCTGTAAATCTTTATAATATTTACATGACCTATATATATATATTATATATATGTATATATATATATATATATAGGACTGGAATATCTCATAATATGCGATTATCACTATGAGTAACACAAAAAAGTAGGATAAAAAATAAGAATAATCTCCATTCCAAACACCTAACCACTGAAACCTGTCCCTCATGGTCCCTGTCCCACCATGCCCAGCATGAAGACCTGAAAGGAGAACCAGCCATCTTACCTTCTTGTCCCTCTTCCACAGTTTCAAGCAGCAGAACCCCCAGAAAAACAAGTCCCCCACCATAACGGCGGCCAGGCTGGGACCAGTTAAAGCACCCAGTTCATTCTAGCACAGCGGCATCACAAACAAAACACAGCCGGCGGCCCAGAGAGAGAGAGAGAGAGAGGAGGCGGTGGCCACACCCCCCACAACGCTTAGCTCATCTCTGAGAGCATGTCATACTGCTCTCTCTCTCTCTCTCTCTCTCTTTCCCCCTCCCTCGCTCTCCCACTCGCTTTACTTCCTCCCTCCCTCTCCCTCTATCTCTTTTCTCTCTTCTTCTCCCTATCTTGGTCTCTTTCTCTCTCTCTCTGTCTCTCTTGCTCTGCTTCTCTCTCTCTCTCGCTGTATTTCTGTGACATCATCACTTCCTGCCGAGCCCACCCATGTGCTTCTGCGCAGTGGCTTAGTGCCTCCTCCCCCACCCAACACACACACACACACACACACACACTCCCACTGCTGACTGGAAAGAAAAGCTGTGAATCAAATAGATCTCTCAGACTGAGGGTGACTAGGTGACTGATATACAGATACATAGATAGACAGACAGACAGACAGATAGACAGGCAGACAGATAGATATAGACAAAGATATAGACAGACGGAAAGATATATAGATAAATAGATGGCTATATAGATAGATATAGACATGTGAATTGGTAGTTTCAGTACATGCTGCTTTTACCACATTGGCTAATTTATAATCATTTCCAATTCATTTTTCAGTAGATTTTCTCTAGTTTTTGTGAGTCGCTGAGGTTTTGGATAATCAGGGACAGGACGATAACCTTGAGTATCGATACGATATCGATTTCTCCTTTAAAATCTTTTTTTTCTTAAGCTCTTCATTTAAAATGAGCATCATAAAGTATTCAGACTGCTCACACAGTTCACTCCCCTGACGGCATGAGTGTGTGTGTGTGTGTGTGTGTGTGTGTGTGTGTATGTGTGTATGTGTTGGTTCGAGGCTGGTCAACAAGCCCATATGCTTTCACAGTGAAGGGCTGATTAAAGAGCAGCGGGGTTTCCCCATATCTTATTTCACAGCGCAGCGAGAGCCAATAAGCTGGAGTTACACACTGAGCGAGTGTGAGTGTGTGTGAGTATGTGTGAGTGTGTGAGGGGGGTGAGGGGGTGATAATGGTAATCAATGGGTCCTGGTCAGCAGGCCAGGTCTGGCAACAGCTGCAGGAAGAAGAGGCGTCTGACTGAGGGTGCAGATATTTATAGAGTCAGCCGGTTCAACCAGCACGAAGCAAATGGCACATTCAAGCATACCTGTAAAGCAGATATAATTTACATATAATTTAAAGTATATTTTTTTAATAAGGAGGAAATAAAACAATAAAGGCATATAAAGCAGGGACAGTGACCCACTAGGTCTCTATACTGACACTGGGCTGGACCAATCACATCTCTTATACACTCTGGTAGGTAAATAAAACGGCTGTATTTGTGTTCGAGACGTCTGGTTCCATTCACCTCCACTGTAAAAAAAATAGTCTATTTCACACCCCAGTCTGTTAACAACCACTGAACTATGGTTTTCTTTTTTTTGGACTTCCCCTTTAAAACCGGGAAACTAAGTGACAGAAAAAAAAAGGTAGTTTCCGAAGCACAGAGAAGAAAAGAAACGACACAATGAAAGTAGGGCTGCGTGATATCGTGCAGAAATTAATTTTTACACACATTTGCGCTCGTGATTCTTGAGAGAGAGGCTGGTAATCCGCTCCTCTCTCAGTCTGAGGCCGTCAGACCAGGGGGGGGGGGGTGTGTGTGAAGAAAAAACGGCACACTACAGTGCATATTCATTTCCACCGAAAACCACACCCATTAGTCACGGTAGAAAACAGTAATCTGAAGGTAGGCACCGTCTCATGCCGTCTTTTCCCGTATGAACAACCAGCAACCTGTTATCGTGACGGAACCCACATGGGCTCTTACTCACCCCTGAGATACAGGAGCATAAACACAGGCACTACTGAGCTTCAGGAGCTTCAGGAGGCCGAACTCCGGTCAGATAACGCTCACAAGCTGAGACACGCCAGGTCGTCCTGGGGGTGGGGGTGTGTGTGTGG
>JBBIGA010039263.1:0-13476 GCA_037576975.1 Alestes dentex
TTGTTTGAATGCTAAATAAATATTTTCATAGTTTTGTAACAGATTTATTCTTTTAATAATTTAATAATAATAATTTCCTTCGGTTTTCGGATTCGGTTTTCGGCCAAGAGTTTCCTCATTTTCGGTTTTCAGTTTCGGTCCAAAAAAATCATTTCGGTGCATCCCTAATTTCAACAGAACTGATGATCTATAGTGGGTACCTGAATGACTGTGTATGTGTGTGTGTGTAGATTTGTGATAAGTGAGGACGTGTTGCTGGTCCAACAAGGTACAGGTGTAATATTGGTTGTAGTTGATTGTGTGTATGTATGTGTGTGTGTGTGTGCACGCGTGTGTGTATGTAATCTCGATAGGCCAAACAAACAGAACAGCTGGTGATGAGGTCATGCTTATTGACAATATCGTCCAGTTCACATGTCTTTCAAAGAATACGGTCCCAAAAAACCCACATGCTGAATCAATAAAACACGAAAGCTACAATCATCAGACTGAAGACAGAGTAAACGATCCAAAAATGGTAAGGAATACCGTTAAAACTGTTGTGTGTTCTATTGTGTATAGTCAAACAGCTTAACCTGCTCATTATTGTCTATATACAAATATCAGAACTGCAGAACCAGTTTCTTTCTCACACACCACACACATACACACACTTTTACATATACAAACATTTGTACACATACACATCAGTGCTCTTCTCATGCTGTGAGTGTGTGATATCTCAGTCCTGCACTAGTGCTTTCCCTGCTTTAAAAGTAGAGTTTGCTGAAAAGACAGTCTCCCTAAACCTAATGCAGTCAGCCAAGACATGTTTGGTCTGTGAAGTTTACTTCTTTAGTTCTGAACTGGAACTATGGGTTTATTGTAGCTGGCAAATGTTGAATGTTTATACCCACCAATTAGCCTCATGCTGCATTCAGGTGTTAATGTAGAATTTCAAATGGATTTTGTATCTTGCTGAGACACACCGTTGCCTATAAAAATGGACACAAGTGTGGCAAAAAAGACCACCCCACTCAGAGGAAGGAAAAACGTTGACCAAAAATAAGATCAAACATAGTAATTGCATTAGAGATACATAGTGATAATAAGCAAATCGTATGTGCAAAATTGGTATTGTGTGATAATCCTTGTCAACACTTTTATCTTTATAGTATTATTTCACTTTCCCCCAGTACTCACTAAGCTTTAGCTCTGCTCTTTCCAGGTGTTGCCAGGTTTGAGGTCCTCCCGCCAAACTGGGTTTGTTTAAAATTCAGTCAGCAGAGAAAATGACAAAATAATGATAAAATGTGTCTAAAAAATATCCTCATTTTCTCAATGTTAATTGAATAGCTGGCAACCTAACAGCAGACAGGCTCACTCGGCATCACACCACTTTTTATAAATTACATTGTGCTCTACAAAGGAAGCAGGGAGGTTTTTTTAATACAAAGTGAATATAATATTAACATCTTAGTTGTTTACCAGTGTGAAAAAGATGGTATCAGGTTTGTATTGGAGACTACTTTGCACTATTTGAGGCAAGTGTGATTATTCACACTTCTAAGTGCTGATGTATCACCTTTTATTACCAGTTAGCTATACAGTTACACAAGCAAATTTTGGATACCAAACATCTGCAACTGACTACATTTGCAGTGAGAAGAAAACTGACTACATTTGTAGTGAGAGGAAAACTGACTACATTTGCAGTGAGAAGAAAATTGACTACATTTGCAGTGGGAGGAAAATTGACTACATTTGCAGTGAGAGGAAAACTGACTACATTTGTAGTGAGAGGAGAACTGATTACATTTGCAGTGAGAGGAAAACAGATTTGATTTTTTTCCACTACTGTTTTCAGACACAATCCCTGTTCACTGCGTGTTCTTTAAGTGATCTGACCAAATAACGTGCTCTTTTGTGAGTAACCATAATTAGATACGAAGCCATAGTTCACAATCACAGGTCACCGAGAAAAGGAATAACTTGTGCACCCCAGCTGTGTGTGTTCCTGTTTTTTCTGGGCTTTAAAAGGGCTCTTATGCTGAAATATGCGGCCGCTAAAGAAAATCGCATCTCTCAGCAGGTAAATGAGAATCAACAGGAAGAAACAGGACCAAAAAATCTTCAGATCTACTCCTCCAACTAAAATAGCACACACACACTTTCACACAGGTTGCCAACTACAACTAAAACATCAACAGGCTCTTCCTGAGTGTTCAGAGAAAAGTACTTTTCATGTTCTCCCAAAAAGAAATGAGTCTAATGTCCCTTTGAAAAACCTAGGGCTTTGAAGTACAAAAATGACCCGGCATGTGTATGTGTGTGAGGGTGCGCATGTGTGTGTGTGTGTGTGTGCATGGTATGACCTGTATGAACAGAGGTATTGTTTTGCTGGCCTGTTAAAATAATATTTGGTAAAAAGAGGAGCCATGTTGAAGAGGCTTTAGGGATGAAACAAGCCAGAGCTGCTCTGTAATCTCCTTACTGCTTACTGAGCATGTTTGCAGCCACACACCCATACACACACAAACACACACACACACATACACACACACAAAGGCAGGGACAAATACAAACACTCATGCACATACACAGCAACATGTGCACTCAAACACGCAAGAACTTTTGTGTACAACCCCCTGGAGCCAGTTCCAATGGTAAAGTCAGCTACCATCACCATGTCTGTTCAGTGACAGTATAATAAATTATTAATACACACTACAAAAAGGGTTATACAGTAGTTTGTAGGGCAGTCACTGTTGATGAGTATTCAGTAATACACTTCTTATTACCAAAGAGTAGTCTTTAGCAAGATTTTCCAAAATACTTTCAAGGTAAAGGGACATTTGGCCGACACCCTCGTCCAGAGCAATGCACAATTGTTAGTTACAGGGACAGTCCCTCGGGACCAACTGAGGGTTAAGCGTCTTGCTCAAGAACACAGCGGTAGGAAGTGGGGTTTGATCCTGCAACTTTGTGATCACCAGGTTCACAGGCAAGTGTTTTACACACTAGGCTACTACCCCCCTTACTTTCAAGTACTCCAAACACAAACTAGGAGCCCTTTAAAAAGACTTAAGACTTGTATATATTCTGAGGCATGAATATATTTTCTTTAATGAGTTTGTGTAGAAGCCTGCGATGAGCACAGGCTTCTACACAATTTTGAATACAGACTTGTTTTTAATGAAATAAATAAAATTATCTTTTTGCTCAAATGCCTTAACAACAGTTTTCTAAAAAATGTCAGTAGTGACCTACCTACATTTCACATTACTGAATATTACTTTTTCATTTACCCATTCACCCCAGTAACTTTTCTTTGTTTTAAAATCTGTTTATTTACAGGTTTAAATAAAAAAAAAGTTAGATCTCAAAGTTTTAGCCCCCAATGTGTATTAAAATATGTGGCAAAACATGTACGTGAATGGGCGTGTTGGTCAGGCTGCTTCTTGCCGCAAGACTCGTCAGTAGAAGGAAGTAATATCTGAATTATCGTCATACAAAACGTCATGTAATCACTGATTCATAGAGACGTTTTGTTTTTCATGTTATTGAGTTTAATCGGGTGATTGTGACAGCCCTCGCTGTGTGGCTGATTAATGAAATAAAATTCCTGCAGGAATTCTTCCCCATACCCTTCTTTCTCTCTGCCTTTCTCCATCTCTCTGTATCACTCTCTTTGTTTCTATATCCTTCTTTCTCTTTCTCTCTGTCTCTTTCTTTCTCTCTTCTTCTCTCTCTTTTTCCCAATCTCTCTCGCCTTCTTTCTTTCTCCCTCTTTCTCTCTCTTCTTCTCTCTCTTACTTAGTCTCTCTTCTCTCTCTCTCTCAGTCTCTCTCCTTCTCTCTCCACCTCTCTCTGTCTTTATCTTTCTCTCTTCTCCTTTCTGCCTTTCTCGTTCTCAATCTCTCTCTCTCTCTCCTTCTCTCTCTGTCTTTCTTTCTCCATCTCTGTCTTTTTCTCCTTCTCTACCCTTCTTTCTCTCGCTTTCCTTCTTCTTTCTTCCCATGTCTCTCTCTCCTTCTTTCTCTCTCTCTCTTACTCCTTCTCTCTCTCTTTCTCTCGTTTTAGACAGGAAGTGAGAGATCAGATATCATTAAAGTCAACAGGAAAAGAGGATATTAATGGGGAAGATTCCTGCATGCTTTTAAACCTAATACTCAGAATTCATCACTCTCACACATCTGCTGAACTCTCTCTACTCTATTTCTATGTGTATACAAGAGAAAGTGTGCGGTTGTGTGTTACATATATAATAGGGGTTTCTTGTTTACACTACAGATTCTGTTAGGATAAGTGTATTGCATGGTAAAGTCACTCAGAAGAATAGAGAAAATATTATATATGAACTTTTAGTCTATACGATGCAAATGGCCATCAAGTATATCACTATGTTAGTTATTTACTAAAACCGGACAATATGATGATATTTATATTCATATTTTACATCACAATGTGCCTCAGTATGTTTTGCTGAGCATACTGTAGCATTATCGTTACTTATTGTAGCATTATCGGTATTTACAGACCACACTATGGCCTACCCACAGTCTACAATTAGTTCTATTTAATATATGTGAAACAGGTAACAAAACTCATTTGTATTGATAGATTTTGATAGTACTTTTAAAATCAGTCACTGCTAACTCTTCTTGGTTCCTCTCTTCATGCTGTGACATATAACCTAATTGAGTATTGTGTCATCTTATATTTAACTTGAGTTTACACTAAAAATGCTTTGGGGCCGCTGGTTAGGGAGTAGGCCCTTTGATCAGAAGGTCGTGGGTTTGAATCCCAGGACTGGAAGTGGCACATGTGAGGTATGCTTGAGCAAGTTACCATCCCCACACACTGTTCCCCAGGAACTGTGTTCCTGGCTGCCCACTGCTTTACTTGGTGAACGAGTTAAATGCAGTTCACACTGTGTTGACACATGACAAATGGACACTTTACACAACATACAGTCAACGTTACTAATTCCAAGCCCTACACACCTCAACTCTTACACACCTATATAAGGAACAAATGACAATGAGCAGAGTTTCCCCCCAATACCAATCCCCTAACTTTATCTTTCTTTCCCCTTCTCCCACACAGAACAGAAACACACATCTATGCTCTCTCTCTGTCTGTCTCTCTGTCTCTGTCTCTGCCTCTCTCTCTCTCTCTCATACACACACACACACACACACACACACACACACACACACACACACACACATATTAGTCTATGGCTAACTGACCTACTTTTCTGAGCAGTGTCTGAGACAGAGAGATTGAACAAATGAGAAAGGGAGCAAGAATGAGAGAGAAAGAAAGAAAGAAAGAGAGAGAGAGAGAGAGAGAGAGAGAGAGAGTGTGTGTGTGTGGGTGTGCGTGTGTGTGTGCACTCGTTTGTGTATGCATGTCTGTCCAGGGCTGGCAGCTGGGATACAGGCCATTGTTGAAAGATCTGTTTCACCCAGCTGTGGTAGCCTAGTGTGTGTGCATGTGTGTGTGTGTGTGTGTGTGTGCATATGTGTGCTTAAGTGTTATTTATTGATGTGACAGCAAAGGCCTAATTAAAGTGCCATATCAACCTGGTGCTGCTGTTCTGACTTTTTTATTTTGTTTTCTTTTGTCCCAAACACATTACACATTAACCCTGTATGTACATGTGCTCTCTCTAGCTCTCTCTCCTCATGTGTCTTTTTTCGAGAGGACAAGCAGGGCCCACGTGTTTATATTTCCAACCCCCCAACCCTGTATGAAGCTGAGAGAGGGGGCATGAGCTGAGAGAGGGGACAAGAAAGAAAGAGACAAAAGAAAGCCATAAGAGAAAGTCAAGCAGTAGTATTAAAGAGAGAAATAAATACAAAATACAAGGTAAAAAGAAAAAGAGACATTTTTGCATTTTAATTGAATGAATACCCAGATGGCTCTGAGAGTATGGAAGCTGTGGGAAAACCCAGATAAGCTATACTAGGAGAAAAGCGGACGGTTTTAAAGGAATAAGCTGGTAAGTTCTCGTCAATGAGTTTGCATGGATGGAGTAAAGAGGGTGCTTGTGAGTGCCCCTTTAAAGCCAAAATGTGAAATGGTACAGCCTAAACCATGTACTCCTAATAGGCATGTGAAAATGAGGAATGCAAGAGCCCCAACTGGGATTGAACTTAAGTCTAATTTGAAAACTACAGCTCCAGTTTACCGTATATACACTATTTGGACAAAAGCATTGAGACACACCTGTTTTTCAGGGTTTGGACTAGGCCTCTCACCTCCAGTGAAGTGCAATATTGATGCTTTAGCATACCAAGACATTGTAGACACAGTTTGGGGAAGGCCCTTTTCTATTGCAACATGACTGTGCCCCAGTGCACCAAGCAAGCTCCATAAACACATAGTTGGATGAGTTGGGTATGGAAGAACTGGCCAACACAGAGCCCTGACCTCAACCCCATCCAACACCTTTGGGACGAACATCTCCTCTGCATTGAACCCATTCACCCCAGTGAAGCACCAGGCAACCAGGAATTCAGCAACAGGGGAGCAGTGTGTGGGGATGGTACCTAGCTCAAGGGTATCTCGGAGGTGCCACTAGTAGTCTTGAGATTCGAACCCAACACTTTCTGATCGCAGGTCAAATGCCCTAACTACTACTCACTAGTCTATGTATTAGATGCAATGTTGTTAAAGTCCTGGCTGGTGTAGTGGTCAGGCGTCCCAATACTTTTGTCCATATAGTGTAGCAGCCTATGGGTGCTGAGTATGTATTTTCATCCGCAACAGTGACATAATCAGAATTTTAAGATGCTCCCAAACCTGTAACCATAGACATCGCTATAGTAAAGCCAACTTGCCTGCTTCATTGCAGCTTTAATAATAAGAAAGAAAAAAAATATTTGACCACAACCCACAATGATTTCATTCACATTTAACTGCCTAAATACTATAAAACTGTCTCATACAATGGCAGACAAAGGTTAATTAAGGACAGGTCTACCTCTTACAGCACTAGGAGTTGATTGGCTAAAGACTGGAATGTTCTCTACATTCTCTTGACCACAATCAACTTTACTGCGTACCAGGTTTGGTAGCTAAGCAAGTAGTAGCCTAAACATGTGGAATATAGATCAGCTATATTCCCACAACCTGCACAAACAGTTGAGCAGGGTAAAGCTCTGTTTTCATACTGGTGCTGAAAAAGAAGTGCACAATAAATTTGGTGTAAAACACCAAAAATGGTATAACTGTGCACAAACTCATGAGATGAATTACATTTTGTATGATATACATTCAGTATAGACTTTTTCATGGGAGAAGTTGTAAATCAGTGGGGAGGTGGCAACCCTAGCTATGCCTCTGATCCAGGTGCAGTATTAACAATACATGCTTCATTTTCCAGTGTGAACACAGTACTTACACTAAAAGGGGAGAACAAACTATGTAAGTACTGATTTCGACACAGAGTTTTGCTCTGTTGTCCCGTAAACACACATCCTGTCCTGTATGTTGTGCCAAAAAACCCACTTGCATCTACTTATCTGCTTGCATACAGATAGATAATTTTACATCTCGTGGCTAGTCATACATGTAACCTTTAAAAAACCTTCCCCATATTTGAACACAACTGTGAGAAAATTGAGGATTAGAGCTTTGAAGTGTATTCAAGGGCAAGAACTGTCCATTTTAGATAATAAATAATCTACAGTACCATAAACAACAAATATCCTCTATTTAATTCCACTCATCACTTAATAAATGAAATTATAGACATGTTTCTAATGTTATTAGAGCATGCACAGAAAGATCAGTTACAAAAAGTTTTGTTACACAATTAGAAATATGACTGCAGCTTAGTTTATGGACAAACATAAGCTCTCTTTCTCTCTTTCTATTGGTCCCTCTCCTCCTTAATGATGAATGAGAGTCTCATTGTAGGCTTAGCTCTTATTCTTAAGCTACTCACAATCTTAGGGTGTGCAAGAGTGTGTGTGTGTGTGTGTGTGTGTGTGTGTGTGTGTATGTGTGTGTGTGCGTGCTGAAGCTAAAAAGATTAGAAAGGGCAGAGGAAATGGGCCCAGGTCTTAGCCATGATTAGTGTGTGTGTGTGTGTGTGTGTGTGTGTGTGTGTGTGTTTAACTGGTGAATGCTTTGCAAATTGTGCATGGATGGATAACTAGATTCATGGCCTTGTATGGGGGGAGCACCAGGTGTTGCGGAAGTTAAGCCCCTGCCCCCTCAGTGTGAGTACACACTTCACCTGGGTTCAGTGGCTGTTGTTGGGACTCAGGATTGACAAGTAGTAATGGCTATAATTGATATTACTTTTAATGACTTCAATAGATCAGCAACACTTTCTTTTGCAAGCATACATGTGTGTGTGTGTGTGTGTGTGTACATGTGTGTATGTGCCCTTGTGTTGGGGCCAGTTTCAGAGCCTCTTGGAATGTTAACAGCAACTCTGCAGGAAGTGAGAGAAAAGGAGGAGGGAGGGAGAGAGAGAGAGAGAGAGAGAGAGAGAGAGAGAGAGAGAGAGAGAGAGAGAGAGAGAGAGAAACTGAGCTAGAAAGGAAATGGGAAAAGGGGGGAGAGAGAGAGACAGAAAGAGAGAGAGAGAGAGAGAAACAGACATAGAGCAAAAGAGAAAATGGTAAAAGGATGAAAGAAAGCTAGAGTTAGAAAGATGGGAAAAGGGGAGAGAGAAATAGAGCTGGAAAAAGAGAAAAGGGGGCGACAGAAAGCTAGAAATGTGAAAGGACAGAAAGTAAGGGTGAGATCAAAAAGAAAATAGAGGGAGAAACAACAGTAGAAAAAGAATCTGTTTCTGGAGTGTGGTTCAGCTGTGGTTTTGCAGTTTGTGCCAATTGGGCCATGATGTTGGAGACTTAGAGACTAGGTAAAAGAGTAAAACTTCACACATAACTCTCTCTCACACACACACACACACACACACACAGACTTAGTGGCAGACTGACACAGTGACACACTGCATTATCTGTCTGCTGAGCTAAAGGATTAGACATCTGCTGATAAAAGGACACTCCAACGTGCACATGCACACACACACACACACACACACACACACACACACACACATACTTATATCTATACTGATAAATACTGCACAACTGTCAAGCAGTTGAATATACATCCAACAATGTTTCAAATTGCAAGTGTGAATTGGGATTCATGACCCACAGTGCAATGAGTTACAACAAATATCCTCTATGTAATCCTACTCATCCAATTACATCCATGAGGTTATTAGAGCATGCAGAGACATAAATGCAGCTTGGCTTACAGTATAAAAATGACTTACACATTTTATGTACTCATTACTTTTCTTCGATCCACTAATGTCCTCAAATAAGATAACATGTTTTTATTGTCACTATCTTGCAGCTGACGCTTCAATGAATCCAATATTTTAAAATAAAACAGCAAATAAATTGTTTTACACAATACAAACAAACAACTCTTGTAACTCTATGAAAAACTGGCCGTGGGTACTGGATGGCAATCCCCTCTTAAAGAGCATGCTGCGCTCCCCCCAAAATAAATTACTAATGAAAAAAAAAAATACTGAAAACTTGTTAAGTCCCTGCCTTACGCCCGTAGACCCCGGGATAGGGTCCGGGTACCCGCGACCCTAGTAAGGATTAAGCGGTTACAGAAAATGAATGAATGAATGAATGAATGATGCACAGGAATGAATATGTGACCTTTGAACCAACTGTATGCGCAGTTTAGCAGTGCAGGTATAGAAGCTTAGTCTAATTTTTTTTTTAGGACTCATGGATTAATCATGGATATTAGAAAGAAGCTGAAAACAAAGGTTTGGGTAACAAAAATGTATGGGTATACGCTTTTTCCAGTTCTGCATCATGGGAGAGACAGGGGTATGGTCAAGATGTGAACATAGCAAGCAAGGCTATTAATGTTAGCTTGCTAGCTGGAACACCACAATCCTTTCAAAAACCTGCTGTTGAGGTCAAGTGCTCTTGTAAACAGCCTGTGCCTTATAATATTGGGCAAGATAACCCTAACCAACCAATATTTCAGCAATACTTAGATGTTTCAGAATACGAATCAGTCTATTCCATGAAAGGCTGGAAAATGGTGTGAAAGCAGATGCACAATTTTGCAGCCGATTTCCAATTTCGGCACTCATACATGCTGACCGAATATCTAAGAACAGATACTATGTCTCATTTCTTTTTGAAGTGGTGGGATTCCTCACAGGAAAGGGGAAATCTTTTGACAACATGAAAGAAGAGTTTAGTGCAGGGGTGTCGAACACTGACCTATATCATAACAGCAGTTAAAAAGGGCTGGACTCGACGAAACTACAGTAATATCTGGTCAGCGTGGTGGCATGAAACATTTGCTACAAGAAGAACTTGGCAGAGAAGTCCCTTACATGTAATTCTTAAATCGGCAGCTCCATCTGGTTATTGTGCATGCACAATGGAAGCAGATACAGCACTCATCATATTTTATGTTTGTGGATCCGTATACTAATTCTTCAGAAACTCCAATGTCACTGTATAAAGCTGAGCAATTGAACCACCAAGTTGATCAAAAATGGACTGGACATTTTATGAAGGGTACTGGCACTGCTAGATGCTCCAAACAAGATCTTGCAGTGAAAATACATGGATTTATTGGAACTGGTGGTGAATGACACTGAATGTGTGAGAAAACCCCTTACACTGCCAAGGCCGAGTTCACTGACCTGTGGAAAAGGGCCATCGACCCTCACACTGATACCCCCACAGCAAAATGGAAACAGACACTGAACAGGAATATAGCTGAGTTTGTGGTTAACAGAAATAGAACCAAAGAGGCATTTTAACAGTTCCATTAACATGTTTCTTGGAGATATGGTCAATGGATACTTGGAATCTAGGAAATGACAGCTTTTTGGATTACCATTCTTTTCAGTTCACCAAAGTCCAACAAAGTTGAGTTAACCATCATTGAAGTGGAGTATATAATTGCATGAACTTTATTTAAAGAACTGGAAAAGAGGAAAAGCAGTGCTTGATCATGTAAAAACTGTTGTCAACACACCACAACACACTACAAGCCCTGCCAATGGTAGAAACTGCAACACGATTAACACTAGGTTTAGTTTTTTCAGCACTGGGCCAGATTTTTATATATAGAACTATTCAGAGCGGTCAATCAGAACAGAGATGATTTGTATATGTCAGTCTTAAAGATGAAAATAACCCAAGTAAATATAAAATGCAGTTTTTAAGTGATGATTTTACTTATTAAGTTTAAAAACTAGCCAAACCTACATGGCCCTGTGTGAAAAAGTAATTGCCCCCTAAACCTAATAACTGGTTGTGCCACCCTTAGCAGCAACAACTGCAACTGAGCGTTTGCGAATTGTTTTAATTCAGCCATATTGGAGGGTTTCTGAACATGAACCACCTTTTTAAGGTCATACCACAGCATCTAAATAGGATTCAAGTCTGGACTAGTGCACTCCAAAACCTTCATTTTGTTTTTTTTTTAAAGCCATTCAGAGGTGGACTTGCTGGTGTGTACTGGATCATTGTCCTGCTGCAGAACCCAAGTGCGCTTCAGCTTGAGGTCACAAACTGATGGCCACACATTCTCCTTCAGGATTTTTTGGTAGAGAGCAGAATTCATGGTTCCATCAATCACAGCAAGTCGTCCAAGTCCTGAAGCAGCAAAGCAGCCCCAGACCATCACACCACCACCACCATATTTGACTCTTGGCATGATGTTCTTTTTCTGAAATGCTGTGTTACTTTTGCGCCAGATGTAACGGGATGCACACCTCCCAAAACTCAACTTTTGTTTCATGAATTCACAGAATATTGTCCCAAAAGACTTGGGGATCATCAAGATGGTTTTTAGCAAAAGTGAGATAAGACTGTTATTTTTAGCTTTAGAAATGGCTTTGTAACCTTTTCCAGACCAATAGATGTCAACTACTTTGTTTCTCATCTGTTCCTGAATTTCTTTAGATTGTGACATGTCTTCCTTTTTTGGTATCTTTTAGCCTACTTTTTAAGTGATCTCTTGATTCAACAGGTCTGCGAGTAGTCAGGCCTGGGTGTGACTAGTGAAATTGCACTTAGCTTTCCAAACAATGAGATTAACCAAAGTTACTTCATGATTTTACAGGGAGCAATTACTTTTTCACATATGGCCATGTAGGTTTGGATAGTTTTTTTCCTTAATAAATAAAATCATCACTTAAAAACTGCATTTTGTGTTTACTTGGGTTATCTTTGTCTAATATATAATCTGAAAGTATGACAAACATGCGAAAAAATAAGAAATCAGGCAAATACTTTTTCACAGCACTGTAAACTATATTTTTTTGGTACATATATTGTTCATAAAACACTATAAGTGGACTTCTGGTGGCAAGCAAAATGGGAAAATGCATGATGTGGGCCTTTTAAAACCTGTTTACATTTAACTAATCGCAGCTGTCAGTCACATTAATCTTGCACTCTGATTGGTTGCCCTGTAGCTAAGCGTGCACTAACAGGTAGAGGCGAACTGCCTCTGAGTGACGGTTGGAGAGACACATTAACCTTATTGACACCGCTGAGTCAGCTGTGTGACACACACACACACACACACACACATACACATTTCAAATAACGCAGGCACACACACGCAACACAAGTACAAACAGACACATGAACCAGTCGACCTTCAAGTACTCACACACTTGTTGAAACGCACTCAAACACACCTGCTAGGTGCGGAACTAGTATTTGCTTGTGATAAGCGACTTCTTATGGTGGTGAACACATATACTTTGGCCGTTAATGAAAATTATGGGGCTCTAAATGACTTCCTGCTTTGGGGGGCGCCCACATCTCACCCACCCTAATCACCTCTGCATGAAAAAAATAGAAGATTTTTTTTTTTTCTAAATGTCTTAGTCACTTGTAAATGTGACTTGTGAAAATAATTTCTAAAAACTGTTTAAATGAGCAAAGAGTATTTTTTTCCACATTAAG
Source organism: Alestes dentex (assembly GCA_037576975.1). Classification (NCBI taxonomy): domain Eukaryota; kingdom Metazoa; phylum Chordata; class Actinopteri; order Characiformes; family Alestidae; genus Alestes; species Alestes dentex. The sequence continues at coordinate 12,993 of JBBIGA010039263.1, forward strand.
ATAAAACTAAAAACTACAAAAATAAATACAAATAACATTAGACAGTAAAAAGTGACTGTGAGTGTGTTCCTTGTGGAAGCTCAGTATTACTTTTAGTTTCCATCAGAAACCAGGTTTGTCTCCATCAGTCCTTCATTAAATAAATCAGGAGCTGCTGATGGAATTTCACAAATCCAGGCTTATGAGCTCACAAAATATTAACTACTTCTCTAGAAAAAAAAATCTTGATACTTTTTACTGCTTTCTTGTTTGCTTGCATTTGTTCTAATGATAACTTAGCTAACAGAAAGGCGCTATCGCATGCTGTGAAAAATGGCTTTTGCGTAGGTTTCTTCTGCACAGTACTATAAATATTTATATTGAATATGTATAGATATATTGGTGCAATGCGCTTTTGGATAAAAAACTGAAATAAATGTTAAAAATTACATACTTATACCCCCCCCCCCCCAGCTGGAAAAGGGCCCTGTATAGACTGCAAATT
>JBBIGA010039293.1:0-13475 GCA_037576975.1 Alestes dentex
CTATCTATCTATCTATCTATCTATCTATCTATCTATCTATCTATCTATCTATCTATCTATCTATCTATCTCTCTATCTATCTATACAAACGTGCAGTTTAACTACACACTAAAATTGACATTTTTCTAGAAACAAAACAAACTGCAGCTTTTTAGGGAAAAAATCATAGTCTAAAGTTTGGACACTGTAATGTGTTTTTTTCTTTTTTTAAGAACAATATTTTTTTCACATTGAAAACAACTAGTGAATGCTTCTGTACATTAAAAAAACTGTTGTCCTTTTCCCCCCATTTTTCCTCACTGCACATTTACAAAAACACTAGGAAAGTTATAATGTGCAATTTTCAGAAACAAAAAATGCTATCTGAAATTTTAAAGTGAAGTTTTTTGTTGTATTTTTTTTTGTTGTATTTCTTTTTCTACACACTAGGGGAATTTTTTTTTGCACATTTAAATCAATAATTTACATTATTTTCTCCAAAAAGAGAACTAATATTTTAATCTCATGTTTCTATTCTATTATTATTCCATTATTATCTATATATTATGTTATATTATTATTATTACACTTTACACATTATCATCATCATTATTATTAATCTGCTATGGTCAAAACTATATGATCCTACCTCAACCACTATGAGAAATAGAGCTGCACGATATATCATCTGCTAATCTTAATCTCCATATCAGTCTCTGCAATATTGATACCGCAAAATGCTGCAATATGCAAATGAGCCTCTCAGAAATCACAGTGTTTCTGACACGGCAACCAATCACAGCTCCAGCTGAGTTTTTGGTTGTTCTGATAAATCCAGGTCTTCATGTAGTCCAACAAAACTTGAATTTTTAACCACTAAAGGTGTTGTCAAATTGGTGTATATATTTAAATGTGCTGGTTTTGTGACTTCATAAAAACTAATATGAAAGCGGACTGGTTTTGTAACTTATTTTCCATATATGGATGAGGAGGAGTAAACATAGCATTTGAAATAATACAGACTTTAAGACATTTTAATTCCATAAGAGTGATAATGTGGGCCCTTAGATATCTTGAAAGGCATCACAATCGCAATGTGCGGCAGTAAAATCGCAGTGCAGATATTAAAGAGGTGTTGGCGAATTGGTTCTTGAATGGGCGGGGCTAAAGTTCTGCAGCCAGAAAAAGGAGATGTATTTAAATGAGCTGGTTTTGTGACATCACAACAGCTGATTTGAAAACGAGCTGTTTTTGTAGCTTAGGAAATGTAACATTTGAAACAATACAGACTTGGAGACTTTTTAAGTCTAGACTAGTGATGATATGGGCCCTTTAATTACATGCATGGACAAAATGATTGGGACATTCCTGTGGAGGAACTTGACTGGCCCACACAGAGCCCCGACCTCAACCCCATCCAACACCTTTGGGATGAACCTCATAAATGCTCTACAGAATGAATGGGCACAAATTCCCACAGAAACTCCAAAGTCTTGTTGAAAGCCTTCCAAGAAGAGTGGAAGCTGTTATAGCTGCAAAGGGGGACCAACTCCAGATTCAAGTCTATGTATTTGAATGCAATGTCATTGAAGTCCCTGTTGGTGTAATGGTCAGGCGTCCCAATACTTTTGTCCATATGGTGTATGTTGGCCATACCGCGCAGGTCTAATGAGAAAGAAAAGCAGAGCAAAGCAGTGGCCGCTCGTGGGTCCAGTAGGCTGCTGGTTTTGGGGGGAGTCTGGGGGGGGTGGGGGTCCTGCGCTCCGAGCTGGGCTGCGGTAATGAAATGCAGCCTGAAGTCTCGCGTTGTTTCCGCCACCTTTCAGACATCTTGCGTTTTATTGAGGCTGGTGAGCTGCAGAAAACACCCGCACACACAGAGACCCGCACACTCAGAGACCCGCACAGACCTCCGCGACACCCCCCCATCAGCAGGCAGCGCGAGCGCATGGGCGTTTGGAGCGTCTGGCTTTAATCCCACCGCTGCGTGCGTCACTGCCGTCCGGAGCGTTTTTTTTCTGTGTGTGTGTGAGTGTGTGTGTGTGTTGTTTTTTCCATCGAGGGCAGAAAATAGAAGAGCATGGCAACCCCAGCCGCCGTCAACCCCTCCGGTATGTACGATTTACAAATGATCGATCAGAAAGCATGCCATGACGTTTTCTCCTTAACAAAAGGAGCCGAGCGTGTGTGTGTGTGTGTGTGTGTGTGTATGTGTGTGCGTGTGCGCGCGCGCGTACATCCCCCCCTCCTTCTCCCCCCTCTCCCAGGCTTTTAAAAATATGGCTAAATCTTCACATACATGTGCATCTATTGGGCCTCCCGTGCGTAAAGGTGCATAAAGCCTTTATGGACTTTAATGGCACGTGATGCCCAGAAGAGCTGCAACGCACGAGATCTGCTCCAACTCGGAGCTCCTGCTTTTCTCTCATGCAAATGAGATGCTGAATGGATTGGCCACAAGGCACTACGTGATCTGCTCCCCTTTTGCTCTCCACTGCTCGGCTCACCAGGCTCTCCATTATGCTCCATTGGTGGCCCACTTTGGACCTTCAGGGGCTTTGGAGCTTGTGCCTGTTGATTCTGGATTGGTAGAAAAATCTGGACTAAGGGAGATGATTCTAGGCCTGCTCCCCTCTCTGCTGGCAGCTGGGGGCCTTGTTCGTCCAAGTCCTGAGCTGTAGGTCGCGGAGGTTCTCTGGGAGCTGGGGATCTCCTGGTTTAGGAGAAAGCATGGCTGCTGATTTTGCTAAGTAGTGGGTGAAAAGAATGCTTGTGTAATTATGTGATGAAATGGTCTCTTGATGGAGTTCTGAGGCTTGATGGAATGCGTGTGCTGAGCAATTCTGGGTTTGTATGCAGCTCTGATATACTTTGGTGGCAAGCGATTTGAGTCTGAAATGTGAGAAAAGGCCTGAAAACGGAATACAGAGGGGTTTTTTTTTTCTGAGGTTTGTCTTGGGTTCCTCACAGTGCATCGTTGCCGAGGCACGTTTGAGGAACCCCTGAGGAACATGGCCCAAAACCTCAAACAATGCAAAAAATCTTAACAAAGAATCTTGAACAGAAATAACGAATCTTGTTTATTTTAAGAACAACTGACATGACTAAGTTACATAACCTAGTGTTTAGAAACTTTTTTCTTGTTTTAAGAAAGCTTAACAAGTGACAATGTAATTTGGTGGGGACCTTTATCAGCAGCTGAATTCTGATGATTATTGTGGAAGAGCAGAATGTTTGGGCAGTACTGAGTTATGGTGGTAAAATAGCAGCATTTTGTACATTTTGCTGCATTTGGAATCTGATAAATATGTACAGATATTTTTCTGTAATGCTGATCCTGGTAGGCTTAACCCCAATTTGGGTGCACCATATCAGCGCATCCCTAGAAGCAAGCTAAGCACAGTACCAGTATTTGGTCCTTTACATTTAGCCTTGATAGTAGAGGCACTCAGGATATGCTTAGGAGGACACCATTGTATAGAAACCCCCTTTACTCAGGTAGGCCTGTCCCAGGAGGAGAACCCCGAAGTGGACCCATTTTTTCTCATAAATGGAACTGAATGTATGAAAAAGCACCTTTATTTCATTCAGTTCTGAATGGAAATGTATGAACGCGTAGTGTGTGTCGCTGACTGCATGCTGTTAGCGTATGTCATGGTAGTCACGATCATGGAGGCGTCTGTGTGGTTCTATTTTGGTCGAATGGACCGAGCGGTGATGAGACGACACTTTGGCTGTGGAATGATGGTCCACCTCTAATCACACCATTTGGTTTGAATGTGTTGTGGTGGTTTAAGTGGCTTAGTGAGACCTGTCCTTTATTTCAGCTCATTACTATAAAACAAATACGCTGAAAAGAGTCTTATGTGCAACTTTATGCTATTCATTACCTACAGAGTCTGAATTGGGTTTGTCTGTTTGGACTGGACTCGGAAAACAGAGCAGGTACTAAAACTGGCATTGCAGTGTCATAAATTCTTATGGCTGGACTTATTGATGAAGTGATTCCTGTAATGGTGTTTTTGTGTAATGCATAATGCAAAGTCCTAATGCAAAGTCCTTTGGGGTTTTTAATCATTATTATATTTTATTATCATGTAATAACAATTAAAGGGTGAAGTCGTGCCATCATACTGTGAATCAGCCTGAAATCCAACCACAACACAATATATCATGATGCCTTCATAAACGTGCTCATGTTCACAGTGCATCACCTCAGATAAATCTAAGCTCACTTGTGTAATGTACAAATAAATGAGACCACATCTTATAAATGTCTTGTTTTGATTTTCTCTGGTAGTCTGGGCAGAAGCCTGAAGTAGAAGAACAGGCCCGTAAGACTAATCCTAAAATTAAATTGTCAATAAAATGAAATGCCAAACAAACAAACAAAAAATAATAATAAAAGAGAAGATGATTCTAGGCCTGCTCCCCTCTGTCAAAGCTATTCTGATGAGCAGTGTTTTTTCACATTAAATATGTTACTAAATATACTAAATCAAGCTAAAAAGAATTAATACAAATACGATTATACAGTAAATAGTGATTTTATGTTCAGTATATCAGTGTGTTCCTTGTGGAAGTCCAGTATCACTGGTCATTTCCATCAGAAACCTGGTTTGACTCAATCAGTCCTTCATTAAATTCAATCAGGAGCTGCTGATGGAGTTTCACAAATCCAAACAATGGCTGGAGGAACCGAGGAGGAATCTGGAACCGAACCTGCGTTCTTCTCACCAGCTCACAAAAACAAACAAAACAAATCTTGATATATTTTACTTCTTCCTTGTTACTTTGCATTTTATCTAATGTTAACCTACTAAAAGATAAACGCTGAGAAATAGCTGGCTTTAAATAATTTACATAGGTGCCTGTGACGTTTGCACAGTACTGTATGTAATAATACTGGTATTGGTATCTGTATGGTATCGGTCGAAGCCTAATTTGAATGCAGGTGGGGTTTCTCTCGCACGTATTGCATAAAGGTTTAAAAACCTCAATACATCCATTATAACAGGGTATTCGCACAATATGTTACGGTATAGATATTGTGAACACGGCCCTATAGTGGACACTGTATGTACAGACATATGCAAGTGTTTAAATACTCCCAGTCAAATTACAATGTGTTCTAAAATGTGCCGTAACATTTGATTTATTTTTTCAATATGTTGGTTCCAGCAAATGTTTATTAATCGTGCATCAAAATGTGCACAACAAAGCACTACATCATTTGACCGTGGGTGCCAAAACATTTGCACATGGCTCTGTAAGTGGCTTATAGAATTTTAGGAAGCGTTGGTCTTCAGAGACCTAATCAGCGTTTATTAGCGTTACGTAAGCACCAATTTTGAGAGAGGAAAGGTCTTTTCTGTCCTGAGGGCGACTAAACGCAGGCCACTCACTAACCAGCGGAAATACGTCAAGCAGAAAATTAATGAAAAATGTCACCGAGCTCAACGAGGGAAGCTGCTACAGCGTTACCTCATAAGACAAACAGCGCAGGAGGTGATTGGATCGGGACAGAAACAGAGACCAGGCTGTTGCTCCCCTTTGGCTCGTCCAGCTGAAAACACAATAGTGTTAGTGATGCACGCCGAGTGGCTCCTTTTGCTTCCACTGACGCTGTTTTCCCCACTGGACAGTTTTCTTTCCCCCCGCCGCCCTCATTGGAAATGCAAATGGGATAAGATGAATAAAGAACGCGAGCGTTATTAGCACCTGGCCGAGCCTCCGAGCTGCCAAGCGCCATTTAGAATGCGCGAGAGCATTCTGGGAAGAGTCAGCTGTCAGGAGTGGAACTGAAGGACACTTTGTTTAAAAGTCAGCAGAGCTCGCACTCGGCAATCTGCAGGCCGCCTGCAACACACGCTCTCAGACGCTACACTTACAAAACAAATTACTGTATAAAAGAGAAATTCCACAGTGAACCCTTCGGTGCATGGTGGAACACGGTTGCGCCACCTGACTACTTTCCATTAAAGCGCACCGTCACACAGGTGGGATCTAGGACATTCAGCACTGAACGTTCTAATATGTTCTAACTGCTGAGCAGCACTGCAGGTCAGTGGAGACTCAAGATTACAGTCGAGACACCAGCAGAGTTTTGGATTTATGCTTTCGAACATCTGACAGACGATGCTGAAAAACAAATCTTTACAGTTTGCCCCATGACGCGCGTCAAAGCGACACCTTCCAATGACCCTGCCAAGCTGTTGTTTTGGTTACGTGCCTTTATAAACCATCTTTATGGAATCATAACTATTATAGTCTTCTTCTAGTCTATAACTATTATAGCTCCGCGTGAACATGCCACAGCACAGCACAGTGTGTGAACAGTGTGAAATTCTTACTCTGCATTTAACCCATTCACCAAGTGAAGCAGGGGCCTGTCACCAATGAGGGGCGCCCGGGGAGCAGTGTGTGGGGACAGGACCTTGCTCAAGGGAACCTCAGTGATGACACTAGCGGTCCAGGGATTCAAACTTTCTGGTTGCAGGGGCAACGCCCTAACCACCAGGCCACCTGCTGCCCCACCGTAACCAGAGCAACTACAGCTTTTGTACAACAAACATAATCATCCTGTCAGACGAGTCAAAGTCAAATGAGTGACACATCGTCTCTCTGACGAGCAGATATTTAGCTGCTCTGCGGCCAGGTAGAAAGAGTGTAAGAACAATTCACAACACAGAGTAATGAAGTGTCACATTTTAGTGGGAAACGCTGGCGCATGAACAAAAAACCTCACACAGCAATAAGTAGAACTGCTAAGAGCAAGGACTTTAATGACATTACATTCAAATGCATAGACTTTAGTATGGAGTTGACCCCCTCTTTGCAGCTATAACAGCTTCCACTCTTCTTGGAAGGCTTTCCACAAGCCGTTGGAGTTTCTGTGGGAATTTGTGCCCATTAAATCTGTAGAGAATATATGAAGTCAGACACTGATGTTGGACAAGAAGATCTGGCTCGCAATCTTCGTTCCAGTTCATCCCAAAGGTGCTGGATGGGGTTGAGGTTAGGGCTCTGTGTGGGCCAGTTCTTCCACACTGAACTCATCCAACCATGTCTTTATGGAGCTTGCTTTGTGCACTGGGGCCCAGTCATGTCAGGCTTTGGGGCTGCAAAGCCCTGCGTAGACCTAGGCCCCCAACGTGCGTCTATGCTTTAATTATTATTGGTATATGCCTATTTATAAGAACCAAGAAACCTAGATATTTTTCACTTTTTGTGTTTTACGTTCTTTGTACTTTTGAACATGAAGCACTGCCAAACTGTGCCCCAATAACATGCATGCACTTTTGTGATAAACATGCAGGCCTACCAGAGACATAAGAAATCCTCTGATTTTTCTTTGACATGTGCATGTTTTGTTTCCAAATGCCGGCGTAATTTAGATGGTTTTACAGCCTCGTTACTTAGAATAGCTTGGCAGATGAGACAGATTGTTTTCAGGGGGAGCTATCGCTAGAAATAAAATGTAATTTTAATGGATGTGGTGGTGTAATTTTGAGTGACTGGGCAATGTTTTTTTGCCTCTGGCTCATTGTGTAAGTCTGCATCGTTAGATGTTCGCTTCCCAAAGAAAGAATCGAGACTTGCTTGCTTTACGTATTACATTTACTTCAGAAAAGTGAATACATTTTTTTCCATGATATGTGCGCTTTTTGGGCCTGTTCTTGTCGCAGTGCCTATTAGCTTTAACAATGCTTTGCAGCAGTGGAGTCAGTGGTTGGAATAGTTGAAGGGAGATTTTCATATTTTCAGTTTGTAGGTCAAACAGCTCCCCTGGTTCATGTTTTTCAGAATGTGTGTTTAGTTTGTAGGGAGTATGGTGAGACTGTGGTTTGCTCTTTTGTTACTGAGGTTGTAGATTAGCTTCAGTGTGCTAACGGTGTGTTTGGAAAACTCTACAGTTAGTAGTGCTTTAATAATATAGAAAGAAAGAAGAGCGTATTTCTTGAGATATTATCTGATAATGTGAGATTACACGCCTTCCACAAAGATTTAGACAAATACCAAAGTCCTCAGGTGAGGGTTTGTTTTGAAATGGTCTTTTGTTTCATTTTGCACTTTCTTTTGTATTTTAGGGTGGATTTTTCATTATTGAACAGAGGCCATTATAGGAGACATTCGACTGAAAATCAAACTGACCCAAATCCTCCCTTTCTTCCATGAATATACTGACTGCTGTCTACAGGACATTTTAGATCTGAGGAGAGAGTGGCGCTTGATGAAAGTGCTGTTTATGTGAAGGTGTTGTGGTGTACAGGTTTTTGCGTGGTTGTTAGTAGTCCCATGTTCTTTCAAGACAACTTTCTGTGACTAACAAAAGTCTAACTGTCTTTGTTGGTCAGTCAACCAGTGTTACACTAGATGACCGTTTCTTTCCAAGGAGGTACAGTGTCTATTGAGGCAAAATAGATTTAAGAAACGACCAGAATTTGATTTGACTTAAAAATGTCAGCAACCGATTAGGGGTGTAAAGATAGAACCAGTACTGAACTGAATGGGTCACATATTTAATTAGGATTGCAGATTATAGAAGATGCTTAACTGAAAAATGAAACTGACACACACTCTGCCCTGTCCCTAAAGTAATTACACTGGAGTGAATAACAGGTTCATCTTATACTGTGAGTGGACCAAATGCAAGCACAACTGACTGTTTGGGCTGAATATATAACTTCAGTTAGAGTTTTCTAACACAGTGAGAAATGCGAAGGTGTACCAGGACATCACGCACAAGTGAGCTAGGTTAGGTTTCCACCGCACAGATAAACAATGCCGAGAAGAAACGAATTCTCAAACAGGGCTTTAAAAAATTAAAGACCACAGTAACTTTCCACTGGTTCAATTCTATTGACTTGATTTTGGGATCACAACCAGCCGTAAATTGTATGGAGAGAATTACGCCTCAGAAACACAGTTAACATGCTGAGATACACTGAAAAATCTCAGTATGTTACAACATCCGTTCCATTGCAGTACAGTTTCCTGTACATCTATGGAATTGCAGCACGGTTCCTGTACACCTTTGGAAATGTGCCTGTTGTCTCCATACGATCAAGGAATTTTCTCATGCAGACGTCCAGTACTCCAGCGGGCTTCTCATGCAGCAAACACAATGTCAGAAATTTGTCACCGGCGACTGCAAGAAAAAAAAGGCTCTGGCATGAAAACAGCAGGCCTGAGGGAGCGGGACTCATCCTGGGAGCATGTGGGGTGCGCGGTATCAGGGCTGCGTCGAGAAGGAAAAAACCTTGGGTCATTAGGAAGGCCGGGGGGAGTAAAGCAGCCTCAGAGGTGTGACAAGAGTGGTGACAGAAAAGAGGAGAAGGGGAAAGCCGTCCACACCTCTAGGTCCCATCGGATGGATTAATGAGTTTGACCCGAGGGCTCTCGGCGCGGTTATGGAGCATATCGAGCAAAAGGCACGAGCCAGATGCAGAGCATTTCCTGGAGCATCTCTGGAGCTTGTTTATTCACAGGCAGTGTTTTATGCCACTGATGTCCAAGAGAATTCGAGCAGTGTGATTCAGTGATTGAGACAGAGCCATTCAGAGTGGGTTTAGTGCGAGATGGTTCGTTTTAGAGAAACTGATTTCTTTACAGTGGAGGTGAATGTAACCAGATGTCATGTGTACAATACAAATATAGCCATTTTATTTAGAATTGATCCCCAGTGAAACTACAAAATCAGTTTTCTTCACCCCCACTAGGTCAAAACATCACTGACTCAACACTGGTTGTTGTAGCATTACACTATGGCTATGATATTGGCAACATGTAGAGCTAAAAAGTCATGAATTGGAAATTGAAGTAATAAAACAAATTGTAAAAAAATGATTCAATTGCAGTGATTGTGCTGGGGTTTTTTTTCACATATTTTCCTCCAGTGTACTGAATAGTGGGCTAGATCTGAACCGAGATTAGAACTTGTTTTTTTGAGGAGGACAGTTGTTGTGGTCTTACAAGTTATTGTGTGGTTGTTAGTAGTCCCGTGTTCTCTCAAAACGACTGTTTTTGACTAACAAACATCTAGCTGTCTTTGTTGGTCAGTTAGCCACTGTTACACTAGAACACTTTTTCCTTCCAAGAAACGTTCATTTCAGCCCTGCCAGTTTGGAAGTGTGGCACCTAATGAGGCAAAATAGATTTAAGGAAGGAGCAGAATTTGATGTGGCTTAAAACAATTTAAGCAGTCCATTAGGGATGTAAACATCACTAGGATTAAATCATGACCATTTCAAAAATTATACAGTCGTGAAATCTCAAGTCTTACCACAGGCCGATTCAGAAATATTTATTTTGCCTTGATATAGGCCCTTTAATGCTATAAACAGACCAGACAGACACGCAAAAGTGACTGAACTAGATAATAGAAACATTTGGATATTTTTGGCGTTAGTGTAATGTTATTATCATCTACTAAAACGCTGCAGATGAATCTTTTTTTATGTCCCGACAATCCAAATGACTCAGACTCTGGCGCCTCACTTGTTTATTTATGTATGCCGTGGACGGTTGCCTGGCGTGATTGCCGGCCCCCGGCCCGTCCCGGTACGCCGGCTCTCCTGTCGGAGCTGTGGGAATCCTCTTGTAGTTTATGTTTGAAGTGAAGTTTGTATAAAGACGTATGCTTGTGCCTCATGAATGAATGAACAAGGCCGGTCGGCACGGCAGCTCTTTTCTGCCTGAGCCACGGAGAGGTGCAGCGCACACTGCATCAAATATTAACCGCGTTTTGAGTGTGTTTGGTGGGGGTTAGTGTTTTACGGGGTTTTGTTGGGCTTATCAGTTGCAGTTGACTAGAGGCGGTGGAGCGTGAGCTTCTTTTGCACGGCCTTGTACGTGTTGCTTTATGTCTATCAGCCCCCTCAAAGAAAACAACTCTGGCAAGACGCTCCAGGCATCTGACTGTGTGTGTTTGAGTGTGTGTGTGTGTGTGTGTGTGTGCGTGTGTGTGTGTGTGTGTGGGTTGGGGGTGGGGACAAGGGTGTTCATAGTGTGGGGGGGGGGCTGTAGCAGGGGTCAAGTGAAGGGTTACTGGGGGAACACATGGTGTGAGCGGTGCCTCCATGTTACAGGAGAGTCTTGTTTATTTCACCCAGTACAATATTGTGCAAAAGTCAGCCCACCCTTTTATTTAATTTCCTTCATTTCCATTAAAACAGCCAAGTTGAATTATTATTATTATAATTAAAATGATATATGTTATATTATTATTAAATGCTTAGCTTTTTGCTTATCCTTTTTCCAACCTCTATAGAAAGAAACAGGCTGTTGTTACTGGGAAGACTAATATATGCAAATTAGCTATGTTCTGAATGGCTACCTTGAATTCAAAAGCAAATCGAACTGAAGCACTGAAACCCTCCAGATATCTTTACTGGGAATAGGCGGGGCTAAAGTGCTGTAGGCTTAACCTAAATAAGTGTCAATTTTGTTGGATTTTGTGACATCACAAAAGCAGTGAATTCAGGATGGGTTGTTTTTGCCGCTTAATTATGATCTGGATTGACTGGAGAGTGAATGTTTTGATACTTAAACAGTTTACACACTGCTGTAGGCTTAATAGGTACCAATTGAATGTGTGACATCACAAAGGCAGTTAATTTGGGATGAGTTGTTTTTGCTTGATCGTGGGCTATATGAACTGACAAGAAGGCACGTACCGGGGGGGGCTTGAGGGGCACCTGCCCCTTTTCTTGAGGCATTTTTTATGCATGTGCACGTGTGGAGTCCCACCTGTGCCCCTCAACAATAACATTTAACTATTAATCACAATTTTGCTAATTAAAGGGATCTGACTTGCATCAGTCACATGATGACCATTAACCAGTGCTCTGGTTACGGGCTGGGAACGAGCTCGCAAAGAGCATGCGCAGTTTTACCGCCTGGGCGGTGCAGAGCTGTAGGGGAAACACACACATTAACTGGGAAACGCAGGCTGGTGCAACAAAAACCAGTAAGTAGAGTGTACAGCGCAAAGTCTATAGGAGTATTGGGTTATTATGTACACGTTGTTAAGTTGTCTTGTGGCAACTGACTAATTGAAACAATAGCCGGGGGGCTATTATGCTAAACGAGGGGTCGTTGGAAAGATGTCACCGAGCCCTGTCTAACCGTGAAGTTTCACATTTAGAGTGCGAGATATATTTTTCATATTTAACATTTAGATTTAAGATCATTTAAGGTAAATCCTCCATGTTGGTCAGTGAAGATCACAGCACGCAGTCCCGCCCCCTGCTAAGTAATAGCCAATTTTAATCATGGGGCGTGGCCAATTAGCATATCTTCTAAACATTTAGAGCTCAACATTTTGAGCTCAAACACTTGTGGCCATAGTATATACAGTTTTCTGGCAGCAACCCCTCAACAGCAACGTTGTGCCCCATCAGGTAAAACACAGGCTACGTTTGATGCGATTCCATATTAGATTCTCGATGAATGTGGCTTGTTGTTATTCAGCCTGGTTCTGTGTGGCCCGTTTTAACTTTGAGCACCCGCCCCTTCAAACATCTCTGGACGGCCCTGCTGACAAGTGCATGTTTTGACATTTTAACTGTTTATGTACACCATTCATTTAAATAAAGGGATGGGCCATTTAATGTGCTAAACGAGAAAAACACACAAGCCTATTAAGAAACACACAAACGAAATGATGGCATACTAACTAAAGAGGAAAAGAAATACAATAAAATTAGAAACCCACAAATAAAAGAGAAAATCTGTAAATAATAATGCATCATAAATAGAATTTGCCCTAAAACATGAGAGTTGAGTCCCTGGACGAGCGCTGGGTGAGGGCGGTGAAATCCAGGCTGGCAGGAGAGGCTCCCCAGAGGGTGGGGAAGTGTGCGGATCAGCCAGACACAGTGCAAATATTTAATCAGAGATGTCTGTGGTGCACATATTTCAGATAACTGTATCCATGGGCTCTCATTCAAAATGCAGAAGACATTCTCAAGCGTCCATGTCTGATTGGAGCACATTAACCCATATATTCCGTCCCAAGAAAACCCATTTATTCATTCACGCAAAGCAGCTGCTGATCTTTACATTCTGGGAACGTTTCATTGTGAACAGACCGATTGAAAATGAACAAATTTACATGGAGGGGCATCTTGCTACATTAATACATTAACAAAAAAGGGCTCAAATCATGTAAAAATGAATTTCCAGGTCACTTTTTTTTTTTAATAAAAGAGTCTGATGTTGTATGTAGACACTGCTCTTGTTTCTTTGTTTCTGTCACATTTTTCATGCTTTCTTGTTGAGGTTATATGGACTGTTTCAGCCTCGACTGTGTTTTAGAATGAAGCGTAACACAGGGCATCCAATCAGAACAGAGCTTATTAACATATATCAGTCTTAAAGGCGCATTAAGGATAATGGAGCTGAACAATTTAGAAATTAGCCATTTTACAGTGTTTTTCCTCCTTGTTCTGTTTTAGAGATTACTATTATTCTTATACTTATCAGTGTATATA
>JBBIGA010039303.1:0-13475 GCA_037576975.1 Alestes dentex
GCAGGTTGCGCAGGTCTCCGTGCTGTTTGTGTGTCTAGAGTGAAGGATCTCCACACATGTGATGTGTGTCTGTGTTCCCTGCTGCCATGTCTCTCATCTTGTTGTGGTCTCGTGTTTAGATTCCTCTCTACGTGCCAACGGTACCGCCCCTTTTATGAAGGAACTATAGTAATTGGTTAAACCAAGGAACACGTGTCAGCGTCAGTCAATCAAAGGCAGAGACTGCATGCGTCCACAAGTGAGGGCAGAGAAAGAGGAAAAAAAACACACGACTAGTCGACTTCTCTCAGGGCGCGTCGACTCGTGCCTCTATAGTCAACTAGTCGACTTTTGTGTTAATGCCCTAACACATACACACAAATATACTCACACACATGCACACACACACACACACACACACACACATATGTGTAATCTTCTGGTCCTTTACCTGCATTTTTTTCTAATCTTATTTAATATCTTTCCTCCAGTAAGAAGAGGCGAAAAATCAGGTAATATTTGTGTTTCACTTATTTTCACCATTGTGTTCATCACTGACTGCCATAGAACACACACACACACACACACACACACACATACACACACACAGATGTTCGGACTACAGGCCCGATCCAGTTCAGAGAGAAAACACACATTTTGTTTCTGTGTTCGTTTCTAAAACCAGAGCAAGGAATAGATAATAATCCACTAAAAACACAATTTCTGAAATTAATTGAACAGTTTGAAGTGTTTAAATTTTACTTAATTCAGTGTAAACACAGTGCGTTCAGAGTGTGTTCAAAGTGTGTGTTTAGCGTGTGTTCGGGATGTGTTCAGAGTGGGTTTGGTGTGAAAGTTTGATTTTAGAGACTGATTTCTTTCCAGTGGAGGTGAATGGAACCACACGTCTCCAACACAAATCCAGCCGTTTAATACACTATCGCCCCCCAGTGAAGCTCCATGTGTTTCTGAGTGTTTATATGAATGTTGATGATGGTAAAATAGTGAATCTGAACTAAATCACTTTTCTTTGGGGACTATTTTGCCTCACAACACCCTGCGTATATCCCTCCACCATGAATGGGATTAGTTTTAGGACCAAAATCTTCTCAAAACTCTGATAGAGCAACGTCTCAGGAGTCAGGTGGCGCAACCAGAACCATTTGATGGAAAAATTTTCTGTGAGGAGCTTTTAGAGGCAGATAGTCCATTCACCTCCACAGTGAACAGATCTGACTTTCACACCAAATCCTGAACCTTCTATTCACCTAAAGCTCTGTATTATGGGGGATTTTGGAAAGCTGGTGAAATGTATTTTAAATACAGCACTGAGAGCTACAGGTTTTAGTATTTGTCTTACATTATTCTTATTGCTGTCTTGGGAGCGGGTCTGGGTTTGAACCATTATGTAAATGAAATCATTATTATTATTATTATTATTATTATTATTACTGACCGTTCATGTAAATTGTGTGTCTAATCGTTGGTTTGTCTCCTCAGAGGCAGCGTGGCGAGGTAAAGGCCTGTTTCTCTGTGGAGGTGAGTAGATGTTGGTCAGGTGTTTATCTGGGTGGATGATGATCTCAGCTTCTCCTGTCAGGTGGCTGCAGGCGTACGACGACACGAGTTCCTTCCACTTCAGCAACTTCTTCATCACATTTTTCAGCCAGACCACCACCACACTGGCAGGAGCGGGGTTTACTGAGCAGAAAGACCATCTCAACTGGTCTGTACCACAAAAACAAAGACATACACACACACACACTTACACAGACATACACAAAAACACACATACACATGCATGCACACACATACAAACACTCACACACACACAGACACAGTCACACACTCGTATAAACACACACACACGCACAAACACACACACACACGCACAAACACACACACACACACACGCACAAACACACACACACACACACATACACACACACACAAACGCACACACACATAGACGCACACATGCATACACACGCACGCAGACACACACACAAACACTCACGCACACACATACACACAAACAGACATGACATTAAAATTCCAAATGAATGTGTGGGTTTATCTTTTTAGGGCCTCTGATGTGTGACTGTCTCTATATATACTGTATATGTATACACTTATCTCTTTCTCTTGCTGTCTGTCTCTCTCTCTCTCTGTCACTGGGTCTCTCTATCTTTCTCTCTCTTTCTCTGTTTCTTGCTCTCCCTCTCTCTCTCTCTGTCACTGGGTCTCTCTGTTTTTCTCTATCTCTCTCTGTTTCCTGCTCTCTCTCTCTCTCTCTCTCTCTCTCTCTCTCTCTCTGTAGGGATCTGGAGGTCTCTCGGCCGGTGTTGGTGGAGTTTCCGAGGTCGATGGTGGAGGTGGTGCGGTGTTGGAATCTGCCTGTGTCTCACTGGCTGAACACCTGTAAGTGTTTAACCAGGGCCTTTTTAAAGAGAGTTTGGTTTGACTGGGTTCCCCTGAGCAGGGTGGTGTCGGTCACCAAGAGATCCAGGACTGAAACCCAGACCAGATCAGAAACCTAAACTAGCACAAACGGGTCATCAGGGCCTCAGCCTCCATGGTGAAGTTCTGTCACTCTCAATCGCTGTGACTACACAACATATCGTCTGTTGATCGTTATCCTGACATCGATCTCTGCAGTACTCATATCACTGCAATATGCAAATGAGCCTCGAACCAATCACAGTGTTTCTGATGATGTTTTTGTTGTACCTTATTTTCCATATATGGACTGTATGGCTGGTGGAGTAAATGTACCATTCAGAACAATATTTACAGACTTTAAGTCCTTTTAATCCCAGAAAAGTGATGATATGGGCCCTTTAATACATTGCAAGACATCTTAATCGCAATGCTGATATTTGTCGCACATTTAAGGTCATTGTACACACACAGTAACACCCACTCTGGTTATGATCCATTAGTTCTACATCGGTGTGTGCGTGTGGTACGATCATGTGTCTGTTTCATTTGTGCAGTTTGTTGTATGTTCTGTTTGCATTTCTTGTTTTCAGTAATATTATGAGGCTCTTAAGACATTTTGCACGGAGCGAGTTAAAGGCACAATACTGTCCCTTGGGATTAATAAAGTTCTTATTGTATTTTATTTTATTTTATTTGGTCTTCTCTGCTGACCTGCTGTTCCTCTGTGTGTTCAGATGTGTTCAGGAAGGCTCTGAGACTCGGGACGTTCCATGCCATCCTCATCACCTACACAGCCAGCACATTACTGCATGTGAGTCCTTGCCATCTCTTCTGCCCTGAAACCACAGGCACACGTCTGTTTGTGTGTGTTTGTGTCAGATTGTCTGTGATGTTGTTTTTTTACTCTCAGGGTCTGAGTTTCCACATTGGAGCAGTTCTACTGACCCTCGGCTTCATGACTTACATTGAACATGGTGAGTCTCTCCTGTAAATAAGGTAAATAATGTTTACAGACACTTTGGTGACAATGCATAATAATAATAATAATAATAATAATAATAATAATAATAAAGTTTGTTTGGTTTGTGCAGTCATGCCGAGCTAAGCTTTACTTTCTGTTCCTCCTAAAATGGTGTAGCAGTTCCATTCGGACGCCTCAGTAAAATTTGAATAAGAAGTATTAACATGGAAAGTACTGCAGTGCTTCCACCTTAAATAAAGTAATTTTATGGTGTTAAAATTGTAAAATTAAAGAAGAACAGAAGTTGTTTTCTTATTGAATTTATGGTGGAACTCAGTGGTGGGGAGTTCAGGTCCAGAGAGAAAAAACCCAGCCCAGGATTTCTTTCCACCCAGGTCGGTTCTCCAATCTGAACCTGATTGATCCAGTCAGTTGAAACCAAGTTCTGGGCTGAATTTTTACTACCTGGACCTGAACCACCTGATGCCACCTTAAATGCAAATAAGAAACCATGTTCTATTGTTCTTTTTCTTTTTTACAATTTTACCACCATGAAACTGTTGCATTTACGGTGAACAGAAGACCAGCCTCAGGGGGTCCTGAGAGGTAGATGATGGTTTTGTTCTCTGTTGTAGTGCTGAGGAAAAGACTGTCCGTCATCTTTGATGCCTGTGTCCTGTCGAAAAGATGTCCATCGGGCTGTAGACACCGGAACCAGAAGGTTCGCTGAAGTCTGATTTTGCAGCACCTTCATTTTCTAGAACCCATAGAGGGCACATACTGTGTCTGTGCTGGGGGTCGGATAGTGTAGTGGATAACACCCTTGCCTTACAGGAATTCGGTTCCTACCCTGGACACACACCACACTACACAATAAGAGTCCTTTAACACACCACACTACACCAGTAAGAGTCCTTATACACACCACATTACACCAATAAGAGACCTTACACACACCACACTGCACCAATAAGAGTCATTATACACACCACACTACACAATAAGAGCCCTTATACACACCACACTACACAATTAGAGTCCTTATACACACCACACTACACCAATAAGAGTCCTTAAGCATCTGCAGAGTCTCAACTGAGAATGTCCCTAAATCATCTAAACTAAAAGAATCAGACCTTTATTTTGAAATGTTTTAAATGACTGATGAAAGGGCTGTGTGTTTGGGAGTGTGTGTTCTGTGAGTAGGTGTTCAGCCAGGTGTGGTTCTCCTGTGTTTTACAGGTGTTTTGGGTGCGTGTTATTAACGGAAGCTTTAGTGCGTTAGCGCTGCTCCACCTGACCTACCTAGGCTCGGTGTTTGGCTCTAGCGCTGATGGTTTGGACACAGACGAGGTGAGGAGAAGCAGTTTTTACTTTCATGTTTATTAGATCCTGTTCACTCCTGGATTTAACAGAGTCTTGGGTGGTCCGTTCACAGCTTGACACTTTGGAGAACATTGGTTCTAATGACAGTACAATAACACTGCAGGAACGTTTGTCCAGGAGAATCTCCAGATTTCAGCACTGACCAGTCAGGAACCAGAATGAGTACTTAGTGTTCTTCTGCGTTAGAAGTGTCTCTACGTGTGAGTCGAGTAAGTTTTAGTTAGCAGATCTCACTTTTCTGCTCTTGGTGTAAATAAGCACAGACGACGTCTCCATCTGCACAGAGTGCATGTGTTGTTTTCTTCAACCAGTAGGGGGCAGCAACGCACTGCGCGTGCTGAGTCTGCTGACATAAAAGGGGACATATTATGCAAAACTCACTTTAGTTATAACAGGTCTATGGGCTATACAAAACATGTTCATGAAGTTCTTTGCACAAAATCACTTTCACATAAAGGGATATCACCAGCTTCAGGCCCTTTCAAAATGAACCGTTTGGACGGAGGGCCCAGTGTGAGTAAGTATTTAAGGTGGAACAAAAAATTTGAATAAGGAGCTAACTTCAGCGTTGTAGGGAATCTGAACCTACTGTCTATGACAAGACAGCAGATGAGGGAGATGTAAGTACTTTCAACTAATGACTTTTGTGTTTCTATCGCAGTTAAGTATGAACTAGCTTGTTCGTTTCGTTTTGTAAGCGTGGGATAGGTGGGGCGTGGCCATCGACAGCTTATTTGTATGAAAGGGGCTTATTTGCATCCAAAACTCTCGTTAACGGCAGATGTGAACAGGATCTCAGGATTTCTTTTGAATCTGTCACCTGTGAAAGTCCCCAGCAGACACTGTGACCTCTGGCCTCTGTCTACGCAGGATGTCCTGGGCAGTCACACAGTCCATAAATGGACAGAGCTCAGCTGGGTCAGTCACTGGGTGACTTTTGGGCTCTGGGTCGTGTACCGGCTGATCCTGTGAGTCCCGGCCAGAGTAGACGGGGAGGCGACAGGTAATAAAGTGACTGAGTCTTCATTCAGATGTACCCTGGAGGCAGACCTGCATATGACATCACTGTGAAAAGTGCCCAGACCGGAGAACCAAATCTCTGACACTTCTTAAAAGACTTTTATCTTCAGTACGGATCATCAGATCGTCTTCATACGGGCTCTGCGTCTCATAAAGCTCTCAGAACTTTTTTCCTCTCAGTACCCCGCCCCCTAAATTTGTTTGTGTCCAATCCCCCTCCCTATTAGTATAAACTCCCCCAGTCACATGATGTTTCAACACCGGGAGGGTGAAGGCGACAACACTCATCCTCTGAGACATATGAAGCTCCTCCTTATCTCTTTAAACTGCCGCTAACAGACACCTCAGCACATTTTTGAGGAGCTGCTAACCGCTAATTCAGCTAATAGGCTGCAGGTCCTCAAAGCAGTGACATGTTATAAGACTCATTAATAACCACCAAACCATGTCATTTCTGCCATAACTCAGTGTTCACAGAGGGTTCAGTGAGTGTTCAGAGTGTGTGTTCAGTGTGTGTTCAGGGTGTGTTTGGTATGAAATGGTTGATTGTAGAGACTGATTTCTTTCCAGTGGTAGTGAATGGAACCAGACGTCTCCAACACAAATCCAGCTGTTTTATGTCGAGTGTTTATATGGATGTTGATGATGGTAAAATAGTGAATCTGAACTAAGTCATTTTTCTTTGGAGACTATTTTGCCTCACAACACCCTGCATGTATCCCTCCACCCTAAACTGGTTTAGTTTTAGGACCAAAAGCTTCTCAAAACTCTGGTAGAACAATGTCTCAGGTGTCAGGTTGCATAACCATAACTTTCTGTGTGGAGATTTTAGAGTCTGACATCTAGTTCCGTTCACATCCACTGAACAATTCTGACTCTTGAGCCTTACTCCAAAGACACGCTGAACCTGATCCAGATCCAGACGTTTGATGGCTCAGTGAAATGGTGCTTTTAAACCTCAGTCCTGCACACTTTAGTGTTTCTCTGCTCGACCTTGAAGAGGCTCTTTAAGTAGCTGATTGGCTGGATGGGCAGGGGGTTCTCCAGGCTTGGTTTGAGAACCACTGAGCTTTAGAACCCAAGGCCCTGAATTAGTGAAATATCAGTGTTTTACATGTTGTGTGTTTGTATTCTCACATCAGAGAACAGCGTTGGAGACAACAGGAAGGGTGGAGCTGGGCAATATGATGATAATAGTCTCTTCCAGCTAATCAGATCTAAAACATTCAACATTTCTGCCATATCACCCACCTCTTGTGAGCACACTTCCTTTGTTACTTTTGTTTGTGCTTTATTTAATAGATAGAGGTATTACCATTGTAGTGAATTAGATTTATTAATTATTACATTGAGCCAAACAGAGCAATCACCCAATTAATATTAATTAGTGCCCAGGCCTAAGTGTTATGTTTTGAAATTTTGACATTTTATATTCACTTTGTATCCATCCAGTATGTTCTCAGAGTGTTTTATTTATTATCTCATTTTGTTAGTGTGTAATAAAGGGTTTATTTTACAGCAATTTGGAGTTTTTGTTTTGAAATGTGTTTTGTGTTTCTGGCGGTGCAGTTCGAGCACATCTAAAGAACCGAGTCATTTCTTAAAGTGAACTGAGGGGTTCCTCCTGTCTTTAAAAGATTCACATTTTATTTTGAATATGATTAATAACTGCACGCGCTCTGTTGAAGTGGGGGCGGATTTCTTATAGCGCCTTTAAACTGGATTTTAAGGATGAGGAAATATACTGTTAAAGTATTTTATAGATTTATGGAATTAAATTAGTCAGAAAATGAATCAATAAGTTTTTCTCTCAGTTTCTGATTCGAATTGTAGATTCTTTAAAAGTCTCGGTAACAATAATACAAAAAAAACTAAAGCACTAAAGTTATGTTCCCATAACTATAAAAGTACATACAAACAAACCTATAAATGTAAACATAAATATAAACATCAACACCAAGCATCAGTGAGTCGTGCTGTTCTCCGTGAGTCGGTTCACTGAGCCGGTTCATGTGAAGCTCCAGTTCAGGATCATGGCGCTTCGCGTGCTGCGGGGGCTCCGCGCGGCGGGTTCGGTCTTGCGGGCCGCTCGGTCCGGCTCCGGGTCTGAGTGTGGACCTGGGACTGGGTCTGAATACGGGTCTGTTCGGTTCTGGCGGAGGGGGTTCGGTCTCGGCGCATGGAGCCGTGAGTAAAACACCGCACGCTCGCACATTGTCTTGCTACTATTAGTGTTACCGGTCAACCCACGGGGTTTCAAGTTCTCTGGTTCTGTAGTTGTCTAGAACCGCGATCGGACCGCCTACTACAGCGCGCGGTCCCGTGACCTCTGTCCCAGTGACCGCCTGACCTCAGCCCCGCGTGACTCAAACAGCCATGAGGTCGGTGTCCTTGTGTGCTAGAAAGGCGCCTATAAATAAAATGGATTATTATTATTATTATTGTTATGATGAGTGGCAATCTGACCTTCAGACCTGGATCTTCACTGATCTGTCCTCTGTGGGGATGGGGGCGGGGGAACAGAAGGACACTGGGACGAGGGAACAGAAGGACAGGGGGACAGGGGGAGCTGCAGGCCCGACTCTTTACTGGTCTGAGACCACCCTGAATGAAACGAGCTCTCTGATTGGTTAAGCAGCTCATTTTATCAGCTTCACATCTTCATTAAGTTTTTAAATAAAAATGTTAAACCAAAATGTGTGTGTATATATGTACATATTTATTTATATAAATGAAACACATAGTGTTTTTAAAGGAGGATTTAATTCAAGTTGGTTATTGTTGAATGATTTCATTTATTATTTATTTTTTATAAATGTAGAATTTTGAGCTCAAAAGAGCAGTGTGTGGGTGAGGGTGGAGCAGTGTGTGGGTGAGTGTGGAGCAGGGTGAGGGTGGAGCAGTGTGTGGGTGGAGCAGTGTGAGGCTGAGTGTGAAGCAGTGTGTGGGTGAGTGTGGAGCAGGGTGAGGGTGGAGCAGTGTGTGGGTGGAGCAGTGTGTGGGTGAGGGTGGAGCAGGGTGAATTTGAGGGTGGAGCATTTAGCAATTAACTGATTACTTCAATTAGGGGTGTAATAAGAAGCTAATTCCCACTCTTTCTCTCTCTGCCCCCATTCTTTCTCTCTCCCCTTTCTGTTCTCCCCATCTCTCTGTCCCCCCTTTCTCTTTCTCTCTCTATCTCTCTCCTCTCTGTTCTCCCATCTCTCTCTCTTCTTCTCCCCACCTCTCGCTTTCTGTTTTCCCCTCTCTCTCTCTTCCTCTGTTCTCCCCTTTCTCCTCTCTCTCTCTCTCTCTCTCTCTCTCTCTCTCTCTCACTCTCTCAGAGCTGCAGTTTAAGCTGGACGAGCGAACGGCCCACAGTAGTCTGGATGTGTTTAAGAAGGAGACTGGAGTGATGTACCGGATGTTGGGTCTGGAGCCAAGCCGCGTGCAGGACTCACCCCTGCGTTTCCGGGACTGGGCCGTGGTTCTAGCCGACAGCCCGGTGGAGTCCGGACGTCACTACTGGGAGGTGACGGTTAAAAAGTCCCACGAGTTCCGGGTGGGGGTAGCCGAGGTGGCGACGTCACGTGACGAGTGCATTGGTACGAACTCGTCATCCTGGGTTTTCTCCTACCAGCAGAGGAAGTGGTTTGCCATGACTGCCAACAAGCTGGTGCCGGTGCCTCTGGTAGGGAAACCCGATCGAATCGGGCTGCTGCTGGACTTTGAGGTGGGTCGGCTCGGTCTGGTGGACCCACAGACGGCCCAAGTGGTCCACACAATAAAGACTCGCTTCCACTCGCCTGTCTGCCCCGCCTTCGCACTGTGGGATGGAGAGCTACTCTCACATTCAGGGCTGGAGGTCCCAGAAGGGCTTTAGAACCAAATTCAACCCTTTGACCCTTCAGAACCCCCACTGGCCGCTTCACACAAAACTCCAGAAGTTTCCAGCCAGTCTTCCCTCGACTGCATCCTCAGAGAACTGATTAATTCCAGATTACTCTGAAAACAAACCCCTTTATCTGGAACTCAACCGGGACTCTCCTCAGACTCGCCTGAGACGCACCTGGAACTCACCTGTAACTCAACTGGGAGTCACCTCAGACTTATACCGGGACTCACCTCAGAGTCGCCTGAGACTCGCTTAGGAGTCACCTCAGACTCATCCCGAGACTCGCCTGGGACTCACCTCAGACTCGCCCGGGAATCACTTCAGACTCCGCTGGAACTGACCCAGAGCACACTTGGGAGTCACCTTAGACTCACGTGGAACTCACACGAAACTCGACCCCTGGTCTCACCCGAGACTCACCGGGAACTCACCTGACAGTCACCTGAGACTCACCCGAGACTTGGCTCAGACTCATCTGTAACTAAGGCCAAAACAAGTATTCCTACAAGCAGAGGATTTAACTGAATCAGTCATTAAAAAGAAAACAAGTATGACACAATAATATTACACACAATAATAAATATAGCCAGTCAAAATTTCGCTCACTTATATAATCATGCAACATAAACCAATAATTTTTAGTCCTGATCAGAGCAGATGGTGTGAGTTCTGTGGTTCTGCGTTCCGAGTGAACAGGTTTTCAAAAAGAGTTCTTTCAGAGTTTGAGGGTGGTTTTATCAGCAGGACAGCAGCACCTCGCTGCCTTTTCCAAGTTTGTTCTAAGCCCTCTGAAGGGTGGACAGCATAACCCCCACCCCCAGCAGACTGCAGACATTAAGAAGCTCAGTATTCTTCATCGTGTGTGTGTGTGTGTGATGTTCAGCCATGCTCATGTCATCAATGCAGATGTAGAGGAGTGTGTGTGAGGAGCATGTGTGGGGTTTGGGGGGTGTCACGCCAGTGTTTTGTCTGTATAACATTTTCAATAAAGAGAGTCAATTCAGCAGCGAAAATCTTTATTTCTGTTCACATTCAGCTCGATCACAAAACTGCACACCTTCATAACAACCTCACAGACTTTCACTTTCACACACTTCAACTAGAGGCGGTACTCACCATGGAGACAGTAATGTGTTACTATGATGATATTTGTTCCGATATATCATTTACATTTACATTTATGTTATATTATTGATTGTTCCACTAGAATCAGATGGACAGTTCCGTACAAGAGTCTGTGCAGCATCTCAGACTCTTCCTCCATCATTAAAGGGGACATATTGTGCAAAACTCACTTTAGTTATAGTAAGTCTATGGGCTACAAAACATGTTCATGAAGTTCTTTGCACAAAATCACTCACATAAAGAGACTCACCAGCTCTAGACAGTTTCTGTCTCTTTCAAAATGGGCCGCTTAAGGGCTCTGTCCCTTTTATGCAAATAAGCTGTTGCTGGCCACAACCCACCCATCACATGCTTACGCTGCACATTTACCACACGTGAAAATGGCAGAAAACAGAGGCGCTATCCAGCCCTATTTGTTGGACCCCGAGTCGGACCCAGAGTGAGATGAACACAACACTTCATGAGTGACTCGCCTGTAGCTGCAGCGCTCGGCGTCTTATGCGCGCTCGTAAAACCAGCAGACAAAAATGAAGGATCTTCAACTAATCTAGTGGGTGGGGCTTGACAGGTGAGGGGCGGTTCTATGCAAATTTCCCTATTCTGACATCACAATAGGGGAACGTCCAAACGGCTCATAGAGGCATATGATTCCTGACACCAAAATTTTTCAGTTGACTCACAGAAAACAGATGGATGTTTTTTTTCACGCTTGGAGTGTTTATAGGAGCAGTAGAGACACAAATGGAAACACAAAAGGATGCAAAAAGTGAGTTTTGCATTATATGTCCCCTTTAACACAAGAGAACAATCAGGTTGAGCGCCACCTTGTGGACTTCTGGAGGAATGTAGTCAGAGTAGACATACATTTAAAAAATTATAATATTAAATATCAGTTCTTGGCTTTGCTGTTTCAGAAACTGATACAGTATTGATTTATTCTCCCACCACTAGAGTAAAGGAGACACTTCCAAATTCTAATGTAAACAACGGTTTACAAACAAGCATCTCTGAACTGCATTTCAAACACCCTCATAAATAATCTTTGTTATTTTAAAAACATAAATACAAACATATCAAATATACATCAATTGCAAGTGCATTAAATGCTGATAAATACTTACAACTATACATCTGAATCCTGACGTGTGAGTGTGTACGTTTTTCGTCTCTCAGATCAGGTCAGACTCCTGAAAGAATCAGTTCACTGAACTGAATCAAACGCCCCTTGTACAGCAGCGGCTGTCCTGTTCCCATCCTCATCAGCAGCGCCACCTATCGCACAAAGCCTTCCAGAGTCTCCATGTTCCTCAGTTCCTCGGCATCCAGTCCGTGGGCCTGTGGGCTGATCTCCTCAGGCTTGAGTGTGTGTGAGTAAACGCGCTGGTACTCCTTCAGCACCTCCACCACACTTTCCTGACCGAACTGCAGGGCATCGTCCAGAGGTGTGTTTCCCCACCTGAACACCAGAGAGCAGCGGTTCATCACCTTCATCAGCAGGAGGAGGAAGAGCAGTGAGAAAGAAGGGATGTCTCTTACCTGTCTTTAACGTGGGGGTTCACTCGGCATGTCCCCGTCAGAAACCTTACAGCTTCCAAATGACCTAAAGCAGAAAGAAAAGGTCACAGCATTTTAGATCTCACACTCCATCAGAATATCAACATATCAACACTTCTCTCACATGGACTCACGGACCGAGTTCCTGAACCAGAACCAGGGTGTGTTATTGCTCAGAATAAACATGAGAGAGTTTAGCTGTGTGAGGGTGAGGGTGATGAAGATGATGGTGATGAAGGTGAGGGTGAGGATGGTCACCTTCAGCTGCCACCACGTGCAGCGCCGTCCGAGAGTCGTAGTCTCTGAGCTCCATGTCAGCGGCTGATAAAGCGAACCTGAGGACGTTCAGGAAGAGTCCATCTGAAATGTTACTTTCTCTCAAATGTTATGCAAATGAGCTGAGCAGTGACCAATCAGATTGTTGGTATGTGGCTTGGTGACCGATTGTGATCTGCCCAAAATGCAGGGTGTCATTATTTAAGAGAAGTATTTAAGTTAAAAGTTAAAGGAAGTGCCTTTGACTTTCCATAACTAACAAAGCAGCTCCTGTTCAAGATGAATTATAAAGAATTCTAAATAAAATATATGTATGTATAGTACTGTGCAAAAGTCTTCACCCCCTTCTGATGACATAAGCTGAAGGTGGGAGGAGCTTTTGAAAAACTTCTTTGTATTTGTGGCTAAAGTTACTGTCTGGAGCTGAACGTTAGGTCTGTAAGTATGATGTGTGTGTGAGATGCATGCTGGGTTATGTAGTGAGGGAGTGCTGATTCATGGAAAATTATGGAAAATGTGCAAAATGACAATGGTCCTGTGCTGCAGAACACACACATCACACATCACACAATAAACTGTCTTTAGACTGGAATTCCTCTTTAAAGCATTCTTCCTATTGTCATTATGTAACACACAACACATGTACAGTATCGTGCAAAAGTACTGACCCCCCCCTAATTTCTTCATACTTTGCTTCCAGAGATCCAGACTTTCTTGTAATTTAATGTGATCTTGAGGAACAGTTCTCCAGGCTTCCTGAAGGACTTTCAAAGACTCTCACTTCCAGTCCAGTCCCTGAACCTGACCAGTTTCAGAGGAATGTTTTTGTTTGTTAAGACACACAGTGACCTACGTATG
>JBBIGA010039322.1:0-13473 GCA_037576975.1 Alestes dentex
AAAGCCCTGCATTTTTATTACTGTAAATTAAATTCATTTATTACTGTATTTACCCTGCTTATACCAAAGAAAACGACCCATGCATGAATTACAGGACAGTCTATACCGGGGTAACATCGGTATTTACATTCTAGCACTGCTGGAGTTTAGTGTAAACAGTACAGTATGAATACAGGTTTACCTTTACATTTTCTTTAAGGTTAATGAGTTAAAAAATGAAATTAAAGTGTTTTGGGAGCATATTTGGAGGCATGTTTAGGGTTTACACCATAAAAATAGGCATTTTAGGCATTTTTAACCACATCACAACAATGCGGTTTTTCACTTCACCCGTGTGCTCTTGGAACGTTACTGTATTTGCAGTGTGGCAGAGCACATTACCCTGCTGAAAGATGGCACTACCATGTTGCATGAATGTCAGGACCCAAGTTTTTTCTAGCAGAACATTGCCCCAAGTATCACACTGCCTCAACCAGTTTGCCTTTTTCCTTCTCCCAAGTTAAATGACAAGCTGGATAGCTACTGCTAGTGTCACCACAGAGATTAAATGCAGAGAAAGAATTTCACAGTGTTTACATTGTTCTGTGGTGTGTTCATACGTTACTATAAGGGTTAATAAATTAATTAAAAACACACACAGAGCTGTCCATATGATGTAAAAGAAAATGTGATTCATCAGACCAGGCAATCTTCCTCCATTGCCCCATGGTTCAGTTCTGATGTTTACATACCTACTGTAGGAGGTTTCAGCACTGAATAGGAGTCAGTATGACCACTCTGACTGGTTTACGCAGCCCCATATGCAGCAGGTTATAATACACTGTGTGTTCGTAGTAAACATTAACTTTTTCAATCATTTGTGCCACAGTAGCTCATTTGAGGGATCAGAGCAAACACATTAGTCTGCACTGCCCACTCCCATCAGTGAGCCTTGGGTGCCCATGACCTGTCACATACTCACCTGTTGTCCTTGCTTGGACAATTTCAGTAGGTATTAACCATCAGCTCAAAAAAAATGTTCACTTGCCCTAATACATCCCATCTCTTCACAGTTGCCATTGTAATGAGATAATCAATGTTTTTCATGCATCCTGTCAGTCGTTTTAAAGATGTATCTGATCAGTGTTTCAGTTAAACACAATTTTCTCCTAATCCCAAACATAGTCAATCTGCCAAGACATGTTTATTCCAATGCTTGCTTCTGAAGCTATGCACTGGAGATGCAAGGGTAATATAAGAGTAAATAATCCAGATAAAATTCATCTTGCATTAATTATTAGCTACATTAGCCTCAAAGCTCCAGTTTAAAACTAAAAAGCAGACTTTCATAAGCAAACGTCCTTGCCAAGCAGCTAGATATGGGTTAAGGGGAAAACTGTGTAAATTAAACATTTCAGTGAACTATTCCTTAAATGTTTATCTGTGTAATTCTGCCTCTTTGATATGTATCAGCAGAGCTCCAAGGAAAGGTACAACACTGTTTATGTCCGCTCCATATGTTTTGGAGCCTTTTAGGAATTCATGAACATAGCAGTGCCACACTTTGAGACCTGAAATTCATATCCAAACGCGTCAACAAACAGCAAAAGGCGAAATGTTGCGTATTTGGCATCTCAGTACAACAGATGCATGAATATTTGATGGTGCTGTTGGCTGAGATTGAAAAGTGATACATCCCTCTGCAGTAGACCCATAGCTAGTCATGATTTCTCAGCCACAGAAGCCGTGGGTGAGGCTGCCAGGGCAGTGGCTGGGGTGGTTTGAACACTGAACCCACTCAGTGAATGGAGAGTGCTCAGCTGATTCGCCTGGGACTGTCATCTCCCACAGTGATGCCCCTGCAAAACAGCGATCCTTTAGAACTGTCTTAACAGCTGGCCATCGCACTCTACTCATTTTGCCACTGACGTAACAACATGTCATGTCTCAGAAACGGTAACTTTATCGGAGAAGAGGAAAAGGTTTTTAACCCTTTAAGGACTGACTTACTGCTGACAACACATTGGGAATTAATAAATAATCTCACACCCTTTTTAGATATCAATAACCTTTAAATTCCCCACTAAACTGGACAAACCGAGCTTTCCGACACTATACAATGCCTGGCCGTGTGTGGTATTGTGTAACATAGATACCTTGGAAATCCCAGACCTGATGTACTGTACATCTGCAGAGTCATCTGTGTTGCCCACCTATCAGATTGCAGTGTATACAGATCAACAGCTTTTGGAAGTGAATCAGAGAAATACATAAGTCTGTGTATTAAAATACAACAAATGCCTTTTGAAGGCAGTGATAATGAGTGCAGGGACGCTTGAGAAATGTCTGGAGAGTTTTTCTGTACAGTTTGGTGCCTAAATCATTTGTAAAAGTATAATGTAAAACATCAAAATAACCCCTCTGACACTGCCAAGAAAATGCTCAATGACCTTTACATTTAGCCAATACATTTAGACATTTAGTCTTCCTGTGGCGTTTGTAGTTTGATCATTTTTGTTGGTTCAGATTATTCTTTTAAAGTAAAAATGTGAAAATGTATCAATGTATCACCGGTTCATCTTACACACTGAAAATGTTATACATATAATAAAGTCCATTTGGCTGATGCTCTAATACAGAGCAATTTACAATGATTAATTACAGGGACAGTCCTCCTGGAGCAACTGAGGGTTAAGTATCTTGCTCAAGGACACAGTGATAGAAAGCGGTGTTTAAACCTGCAACTTTGTGGTCATCGGGTTCACAGGTAAGTGTTTTACCCACTAGGCTACTACCACCCTGTAGATATACATATGCATTTAAAATACAATATAAACACACACGCAAACTTTTGTCAAGTAATTCAGGTAACTCAGCTTATCAGTAATATCAGCTATTAAGACACATTTTTAACGTTTAAGATGAATCAGTGATACATTTTCACATTTTTACTGAAAATATTGTATATAAGTTACAGTCCAAGATATAAAGATATACCCAGTCAAACATTTTAAGTGTGATGTTTTATTCTGAACCCGTTATGTTGGTCATGGAAAAAAGCAGCATTTTTCCATTAAAATAAATCTGTTAAGATGGCTTCATTATTGTAAGCATGGGGGGCTTCATTATTGTAAGCATGGGGGCCTATTCCATTCATATCCAGACAGAAACTGCACACACTCAGCCTGGTACTAAAGCTTTGACCTCCCTGTCAGAATGACAAGTTTATAGAAGGGAAAACACAAGGCCACATGGCTGACAGATTGGTAGCTTTTGGCAACATACTGTACTGTTGCATTATTGTCAACTCAGCCGTTCACAGAACCCGTAGGCAGTAAGCACTTAGTTAATGTGTATGCATGTGGACATTTATGCATTTTCATCATGTGTTTGTGTGTTTAATATCTCTTTGAGCTAGAAATGATACAACATTCCCCTATTCCTCTATGACCATGGTGCAACACAAACAACAAAGACAAAACACCACACGACTACACAGGTGCAGGCTGGACAGGACTAAAGAGCAAGTGCAAAAAACACAAGAGCAACCATATGCTGCTTTACAGGACAAGACAACACAGTGCAGTCAACACGAGCATTATCAGCACGAGTGTGAAGTGCATAATGTACCGTATATAAATAAATACTGGGTATTTACAGTGGCAGCTGTGGGGAGTAAGTTTTCTTTGTTTATGGTAGAACAGTTTAGTGGGTATATGCAGAGTGATTCCGAGAAAGGAAGCAGTTCAGTTCAGAGTGTGTGTGTGTGTGTGTGTGTGTGTGTGGTGTACAGTTTGTTATTCAGTAACATCAGTGATCGAGCATCTGTGGGATGTGCTGGACAAACTAGTCTAATCCTTGCAGCTTACAGAACGTAAAGAACCATGGCACCAGATACACAGCACAGCTTCAGAGGTCTGGTGGAGTGCATGTCTCGATGGTTCTGGGCTGTTTTGGTGCCACAAGAAGGACCTACACAATATTATGCAGGTGTTCTTAATATTTATAGAAGTTATAGCTGATCTGTGTATATCCATTATCCATCAGTCTCTACTACAAAGTCCTTTTCATGTTCTGTACTGTATAGTATAAAACATACACAAAATCTTTTACACCATCTTCAAATAAAATTTTCTATTACTATGTTAATGTCTATCTGGTAATTCCATTTTGAAAAATTGTTAATGTACTGATGTTAAATTTGATGCCTCTCTCCCTATGAGCATTTCACAGCTGTAAATGTGCCGCAATACATCTATATTCTTTCTTGGTGTTGGAACGTGTCTTTTAGTGGTGCGATCACTTTGATCACTGCTGACAGCCCAGGAGTCGAGGCAGCAGGCTGTTTTTACAGGCCGTCACATCCAGTCTGGCTTAATTGGGATCATCTCAGACTGGTAGCATTTTTCTCAGGTTTTCCAGGCTCTTTTTAAGTGCGTTGATTATAGAGGATGTGTGTGGGAAAAAAAGTTTATGTTGTGACGAGCCGCAGTGCTGTATCCTTGCACAGTGCGTGGGCTTCCGTTCTGGCCTGAAAAACTATCAGTTTGAATTCTCATCCCACTGTACGCCTGCCACCGTTAACATTGTTATGCAATGTCAGCTTTGATAATCTTTTGCTTATCTCATCAGGTTTCATCTCAGAGAAGGTTTTCTCATCATCTGCCTTTTACCATGAGGTCATCTGTCACTTACTTCACACGAGGGCCTAGCAGGAAGTTCTCTTTTTCAGTGGAACACAGAACCCAGAGAAATGCCAGTCATGCATGTGAAGACTTATGCTCTGATGTTGGCAGCACCCTTTTTCTAAGAAAGCTATAATAAATATAGAGACTGTTGTGAGAAGGTTAAAGATTTACTGCTGAGTTTTTTAAGCATTTAGAGTCACTTGCCAAGTCAGCTTCTCTTGCACTGTAAGTGTGTGCTAGTGGCATTCTGTTGACTGGCTCAAACATCAGTGGCCTTGCCAATGGTAATATTTCTTTTTTTTAATCATTTGGGAAAATTTCTAATGTATAACTTTTTCTTGGGACATTTTGTCTTATTTGTGTAGCTGTGTGGCTTTGAGGCGAGACTGAGAAACAAGCATAACCCACTTTTTTTCCAGTCAAAACAAGCAGCTTTACTAGACGCCAACAACAAACATGAACCTGGAGAATCAGGGTATGTTGAAGCGGCACTCATCTCCCCCGTGCAGCGATCAAGCAGAGAGAGAAAACTCAACCTGTTATTGTTTTATTCATGGTCATTTCTAGACTCTCACAGAGGCTCCAGAAGTCGTTTATCTTTAACCAGCTGACAGTTTGACTGATTGGTCGTTAGGGTTTTTGCTGTTATTTATGGATTTTTTTCTGCTGTGTCAGGACGTTTTCACTCCCTTTTTGTATGTCTTCCTGCAGAATCATCTGCTTGCCCAAGCACATAGTGAATCTTTAGCTGACAAAAAATGAAAGCATCTTCTGTGATGCAGAATGTTGTAGTTATAACTTAACAATCAATACTGAGCTTCAGCAGTGCAGCTGACCAAACCCTTTATTCACTGCAGTGAGTTCACCTTCATATGACGTGGCCTGTGTTGGTATGGATACATGTCTCGCTCCCTGTCATCTCTAGATGAGTTTGAACTTCTTTTGTAAGTGAATTACTTGTAGAAATAGCATTTTGGATGGTACAGTCTTTCAGTGGGTGTGCCAGCAATGGCTGTCATGAAGTGATCAGACCTCTAAACAGAATGACCACTGGACAAGGGCAGTGATTTCCACCTCTGGCCCTGGACTACCCTGTTTTTTATATTTCAGTGTTTTCCTGCTTCAACACAACCACTTCACCTCTTAGAAGAACCCTTAAAAATCTGTTATTATCGTGTCATTATTGTGATCCTGCGGTGCTATTTAGCTGTAATACTTTGGGCTACATAAAGTGTAAACTGTCCATTTGTCATATGTGAAGATGCCACAGCACACATTGTGGACAGCACGAAAATGTTCTCTGCATTTAACCCATTCACCAAGTGAAGCAGCGGGCAGCCAGAAACACAGCAGTCTGTGGGGACGTTACCTTACTCAGTGGTGTCACTAGCAGTCCTGGGACTCAAACCCACAGCCTTCCGATTGCAGGGGCAGATTCCTCACCACAGGCCACCAGCTGTGCACAGAGTACTAATACATTGTGTGAGATGCAAAAAATTCTAAAAGTTCGAGACAAAAAGATACAGTAAAAGTATATTTTCAATATTTCGGAGCATGTAGGAGAATTTTGACAATTGGAAACACTTTTCTTCAATTTTGTCTCGGCGCAGTTTCATTCCGAAGTTCTTTGTTTGCCAACAAATGTTTTGAAATGATTTTCATTTCTCAGATTGAAGTGTGTGTTTAGACATTTAATCAAAGATTCGCAATAAGAATAATACAATAAAACTGAATGCTGTTGGGTGACCATTGACCTGTCACAGAACACAGTTGTGTGTAAGTTAAACTTTAGCTGTCTATAACCTGAATTTTGTCTGAGCTGTTAACATGGTGATAATATCATAATGATGATAAAATATGATCCATCATGCAGCTCAAAAATATGTCCTAATTGCATAAAATTCCTACGGTCTGTTCTAGGGATCACATTCTCTTCATGTTTTTTGTCTTTTCCCTACTCTAACACATCTGCTCCAGCATATGAGATATTTGTTAATTTGATAAAGTGTTTGGTGTGTTCTAGCAATAACAAAAGTGCTTATTAACTAGCTGATCAGTTGTTTAATAATAACGGAGCATCGTAATTAGGGTGCTGCACCGAAACTATGGCTGCTTTCCACAGTTACATGCTGGGAGCATTGGAAAACACTTACAAGTGCAGAACTGAGAGCAGGGATCTCCACAGTCTGGGTTAGGAATTATTGGGCTACCGCTGTGTAAAAATATGCATTGTGTGGGGTCTCCAGGACTTGGATTAGGAACTGAGTGAATTAAATACAAGTCAGTTTCCAGCACTAACAGATTATTTCTTTCATTTTGATATTAACAAATTACAAAAGCATGGCCTGGATTTTTCAAACAAGTTGAATGGCTATTCATTGAATTCCAGTCATCAAAAAATACAAATACTATATCAACTGAAATTTTAGAAGTTGTACTTTTGGCAGACGTGGCTTGTTTCAAAGAGCTATGAGCATAAAATGATGACATAAAATTGAAAGTGAACCATTTGTCACACGTGAACACAGCAGAACACGTAGTATGAACAATGTGAAATTCTTTCTCTGCATTAAACCCCTTCACCAAGGGAAACGGTGGGTCGCCAGCAATGCAGCGCCTGGGGAGCAGTGTGTGGGGACGGTACCTTGCTCAAGGATACCTCAGTGGTGCCACTGGCAGTCCTGGGACTCAAACTTATGACACAGAGGTAGCTCCCTAACCACCCGGCCACTAGCTGCCTAGTTTTGTTAATTCATTAGTTGGGTCAGCTGTGTTAGAGCTGAATCAATGAAATGTATAGAGCAGGGGAACAAAATGAGTAGAAAAGCCCCTTACTTCAAAGAAATGAGAATTTAGATATTAGTGCTTAAATGACTGGCACAACAAACTGTGAACTCTACTGTGTGTGAGCAAAGTAATGCCTCTACTGAGTTTCCTTTCATGGTTGTGTACGTGAGCATGTCCGGAGAGATGTCCGCTCGGGACTCCAGCTCAGCTGTTGTTCACATTCAGACAGAGGCTGCCACGTTGTTCTTTGTTCAAAGTTCTGTTTATTTTCTGGCCCCTCCTCAGGAACCCAGGTGCAAGCTGCTCTCCGCCACAGTCCAGCTGCTGTTCACCACAGCCCTGGGCCTTTAGGCTGCACCGTTCAATCTATGGCTAGACACAGAGGATGAGAAAGACTGTGTTTTTCTGGTCTCTTCTACTATGAAGATGTAGGAAATAAACCACCTATAGATGCATCAGTAATTATCATTGACCACCATGAA
The DNA here is from genome assembly GCA_037576975.1 of Alestes dentex. Lineage (NCBI taxonomy): Eukaryota > Metazoa > Chordata > Actinopteri > Characiformes > Alestidae > Alestes > Alestes dentex. Next base: position 7,937 of record JBBIGA010039322.1, read on the forward strand.
AGTGATTGGTGGTGTGTAGTTTCTTCTTTTATACGAATGAGTATTTAGTGTGGTGGTGCTGGATTAAAACACAACCATTTCTTCATTTACTTTTCAGCAATGAGTGTTCTGTGAGCCGCAGTCTGAGTCAGTGTCACATTGGCATTTTCTTTTAGCCAGTGGTACTCGGACTCAGTAAAAAGGCTTTTTCGTCCCATCTTGCACAAAAGGAAGCTCACTATAAAAGACCCTTGGTTTTAGAAAATAAATAGGACAAAAGTCCATCACAGGCAGGCATACAGACAAACCCATACACACACTTAGTGACAATTGAGCATCTCCGATTCACCTGAAATGCATGAACTGTGGCAGGAAATTGAACTACCCATGCAGAAAAAGGGAGAACTCTCAATGTGAGGTGACAGTGCTATCAATTGCACCCCTACAGTAAAATAAAAAATATATAAAAATATAAAATTCTCCCAGTTTATTGCCAAAAATACAAATCATCCTATTAATCCTGTAAAGGTCAACCTGTGTAAGGGTGTTAGTAAAAAGTAATATTTACTAAATTAAGGTTTATTTCTGTTAGTTTAAAATATGCTTGTAATGCCTGGAAGTATTCAACAAAGTACATATTACAATTTTTTTTATTTTTATTGGCCAGTTTTATTTCTGCATTGGAATTTATCTTACATACAAACATGAATGAGAAGAAGCTTGGTCTAGGCACAGGATTAGCCATTTGAGCAACACCCCTGTGTCTGGTGGAGTTTACACGCCTTGTTCTTTTGAACTGACCACTGTACACAGAACTATTACATTGGAGGTTGTTTAGGGGTATATTTTCAATACAACTACATACCATTGCAGTGCCATGCAAAGAAAATCCTAAATCAACCCTGTGAAACCGGACTATCATCTTCAAGGTTCAAAGTTCAAGGTTACTTTACTGTCATTGGCAGCTATGTACACAAACATAGTGTGATGAGACAATGTATCTCCAAAGACCACGATGCAGCATAAAGCAACATACAAAAAAGTTACAGTAGATACTAATAGTATAGTGTGAATACTATGTGAACCTTCTAGAGTGACTAGTAATACACCCTAAGTGTGATTATTGCACTGGCGGGAGTTAGCAGCATTGAACAAAGTGCTAGGAATGACAGAAACAATACAATAAATAGACAATACTACAGTGTAACAGTCTAGTGAGAATGGGCTGTAAATCTGAGGCAATATAATAAGTAGACAGTATAGCAATGTAACAGGAGTGTGAACAGTGTGGAGATCTGAGACAATTCAATAAGTAGACAATACAGTAGTGAAGGGCATGTGAACCTTCCAGAATGAGGAATATTGAACCATATGACAGTTATCAGCATTGAACCACATTAAGGGAATGTAAATTGGAAATGTGCCTGTTGTGGCAGTAAATGGAAGATTAAGTGCAGGTGCTATTGAAAGTCCAGAGGGTAATATAAGAAGTATACAAAGTTTAGGTGAGTTCGTTCACTGGAATGTACTTGATTAGGCAGGGACTAGACGTTTATGTGCGTTCAGTAGTGTTGTAGTCAAGGCCGCCTAAACCAAGACCAAGACACTGCCGAGACTGGAGGGTATCAAGACCAAGACCAAAACCAAAACCAACACACACTGCTATGTCCGAGACCAAGACAAGACCGAGACCAAATAGAGTCGAGACCAAATAGAGTTGAGACCAAGACAAGATCGAGCCCACAAAAAATTGGTCTCGAGACCAATTTTTTGTCTCAGTCTTGTCTTGGTCTCGACTCTATTTGGTTACAGCACTAACGTTCAGAGCTCTGATGGCTTGTGGTGTGAACCTGTTACACAGTCTTGCAGAACCTTGAGGTCCAGTAAAGAAAAGACTGCATCTGGCAAACTGTCTTACCACTCAAGGATTTGTTGTTGCACTAATAAAGTATGAGTCAGTAGCTTACTGCCTTCATGTTGTCTGAAATTGGTGGATAGTGCTACACAAATCTTTAAGGCATTCAAAAGAGGATTTTAGAGATTTAAATTCTGCAATAAATTGATATTCTGCTGTAACAATTTTGCCCTGAATGTTTTTGAAACAAAGAATAATTCCAAAAAATATTCTTTATACAGCTCACATAAATTCTTTATGTGAAAAGAGTGTAGATAGTGTGCGAGTTGGTGAAGTGATGTTCTTGAACTTTTCCACATTTATATGTGTGAGAAATGGAAAGCAAACATTCGCTCTGGAAACCATTAGTTCAGCAAACAGTGAGCAGGTGATCAAACATGATATAGGCTTTTTGAGATAATATGATTTGTGCCCCCGCATGTGTCTTTGTGTGTGTGCGTGTGTGAGTGAGTTTTAGAGTGCAAAACTTACAGAATCACTGACTCATGCTCATCAGATTTGTTTTGGCCTTCTAGCTTTTAGTGTCATGTGCTGTACAGCCCACTGTTTTTGCTGCAAAATAACTGGGAACAAATCTGGCTGAACACCAAATAGATGTTTAGCAGCTGCGTGTTCGGGTGCATTTTAAGGTGCTGTCCTGCTAGCCTGTTCGCTGAGTGTACTGAAACAGGTTAGATGAGAGTTTTGTTCACATCAGTAAGAGGTCTTTCTTCATGCGTTATTCTTACATGTTAGTGACGGCACAACACTTGTTTTCTGTCCTGAACAGGCTTTTGTCAATTTCAGAGTCAGTGGAGCTTATGACTAAGCACTGTCTGATCTGCCATAAGCCATTTCATCCTTTTATCACCATCTGTAGCATGTGGTGGATGTACGTAGATAAACTTCAAATTCTTGAAATCTAAGTCAGTAAATGATCAGTTTGGTGTAAAAGCGGCATGTCTGTGTTGTTATTCCCCAACATATCTGGCTGAGTCACCCTCAGAGTGTATGTGCTTCTAATGGCAAGATGAGGCAATATAGAGGCCTATAAAAGCAGCTTGATTCACGTTGCTATCCGTTGTCACCAGAATCCCCCCGAGAGCCATCTGACTGACATTTCAAACAACGGCAGGAAATGGCAGCATCATTACAGTGACTAACAGAAAACCATGTGTGGTTATCATCTAAGCGTGCATCTGTGATCCCAGCACCGCACCCCTGCCCCCCTCTATTGCTCATTAATCGCGATTACAATAGGGGGCTAATACATATGGTCACCTTAAGTACCCTTGGCCAGTGAAGGACCTTTGTGGCGGCAGCCTGGCTCACTGCTCAGAGTCAATTCTGGCTGCCCCTGGCTGCTGCAGATACTGTTGCAGGTGCTGCAGGTGAAATGCTCCCAGAAACATCCAGCTTCTGAAGAGTGCGAAGAATATGGACTAGAGATTAAACATAATAATGAAATATGAATAATGAAATTGAACATGATTATAGTGACCAAAATGACCATGAATATCAGAATTGTTGAAATATGCTGAAAATGTTCAGCATACTGACAAACTACTGAACAACATACAGGGGTGTAGTGCCAGAGCATAGAGAGATACAGCCGAAGCTACAGGAACTCACTAAAGCGTACAACAATATTTAATTAATTTCATCCAGGAAGTAATTAAATTGGTTGAGAGTAAACACAGCACCATTTCATTGCAGATGACTGATTGACTTCACAAGCTAGCTGAATTGCTAGCTACAGTAGTTTATTAACTAGCTGGCTTGCCAGCTCACTCCCTCACACACAGCTATACATGCTGCTACTTAAATTTGCATGGTTTTTGTGACCACACTCCCAGTGCCAAAATTACTAGATGTTTTGCAGTGCGGACGCCTAGAAGGCTGAAAAATCTGGCATATTGTGATGGCACCTGTGTCTGTGATACTGTTCCCAACTTTGGTTGATTCTGGACAGTATTTCCCTTGAAATAGTATTTAAACCCATGTTTGATTCCCACGCTTTCTAAGTGTGGGAATCAGACATGGGTTTAAATACTTTCATGTTGTTTTTACTCATTAGTTACCTTAAATCCATTAATTTTTCTTCACCACAAATGTAGTTAGTCAGTCACGACATGTGTAGTGTTTGAATGTTGCTTCTTAGTTTTGCACTGGCACTATGAGGCGCTGTAGCCAACAACTCATTGAAGCTGATTCTCTGCCTGCTAACACCATACAAACCACTTATTACCTTAGTATCTCACACTTAACACCAAACCACATCAAGTTGTTTCAGTTTCTTAAATAGGCTTGTAAACAAGCTGCTATATTTGTCAGCCAATATTATTGGTAGCTAGTTGTTACCTGTTGTATTGTTGGTATGGGCTGATAATACTGATGATAGAATGGCTTAGCCTTATACAGTTACTCCTCTAGGCAGCTCAATTTGAGGCACTCGGATCCTGATGTATTAAGCCTTTTGCACCAGTTTAGTGTGCAAATCAGATGCTTTCTTTCTGTGTGTTATGAATGAAAGTTCCACATGAACCTGAATGTGCAGTTTATGAACGTTGTGCATAATTTAACACAGAATGTGCATCCTCCCCTCATGCATATGCATTAGAAGGGGCATTGAAAAGTTGAGACGATCCACACCTTTTCAAACTGCAGCAAACGCAACATCATTAGTGTCTCATACATATAGGAGAATGCTAACTGCCAATTCTATCATGTCAATTAATAATTGCTCACACTGGCTTGTAATTTGACTGGTGTGTTGTAAGTAATGTGTTACTGTCGGCAGAAGATGACAGTAATCCTCCTCACAGCTGTTTGGCAACACCCATTAAACAACAGAAGACAATGAATACACTTTTCCCAAACGCTGGTAAAACGCATGTTTTGTGAAAAGCATGAATGGGTCTTTTTCACTCATTTTCTTTCTCTCTTTGTGTGTGTCTGTGGTGGGTGGAAGGGCATGGGTCTCTCCCTTCTGTCTCTCTCTTTCTTTCTTTCTTTCTTTCTTTCTTTCTATCTTTCTTTATTTCTTTCTGTCTTTCTCTCTCTCTAGCCAAATTTAATAGTATTGCTTAAAATGCCCATCCCTAATAGAGAGCAGAATTCATGGTGTGGCAAGTCATCCAGCAACAAATCATCTTCATTACTCTGCCGCCACCATGTGTGAATGTTTATTTGGGTATAGTGTTCTTATTGTGGAATGTTGTGTTAACTTTATGTTACATGGGACCCAAATCTTCCAAAAGTTCCACTTTTCACACAGTGTTACTCCAAAGGGTTTGTGGGTGATCAGCAAGCTTTTTGGCAAACGCGAAACAAATTTTTCTCTCCCATTAACTAAATTTTGCTGGGAAAATTCATGATGGTGAAATCATGAACACTGACCTTGTCTTAGGGGAGTGGGGCCTCCTTAGATGTTTATCTGGACTCTTTTGTGACCTCCTGGATTAGTTATTGTCATGCCGCTGCTACTGTCACTACCAGTTTTCTCCATTTGGATGGATCTAGAGATGCTTGTTGGTTCCTCTTAACCCTTTTCACATTGCTGATGGTTAGATTAAAGTGGATCAACTAGACCAGCGATGTTGTATGGTCTGGAGACAGTGCCACTGAGGAAAAGACAGGAGGCAGAACTGGAGGTTGCAGAGCT
>JBBIGA010039351.1:0-13472 GCA_037576975.1 Alestes dentex
GGCGTGGCCAATTAGCATATCTTCTAAACATTTAGAGCTCAACATTTAGAGCTCAAAAATCCCACATTTAGAGTCGCATTTTGTAAAAGTGCAACATTTACATTTAGAGCGCAACATTTAGTTTTTTAACACATTTAGTTCTGAATGTGTGAAAACTGTGAAAATTGCGCTAAATGATGAAAAATTGACACCTCTAAACCCCATAGTCTGTAAATCTATTCTGTTGTGTATATATATGTGTTATATATGTCAAAATCTGCAAAAATGTTAGAAAGGTTGCTGATTAACACTTGCAACTGGGTGTCGTGATAGTTTAAAAAAATTCTGAAGGTAGTAAAAAAGGTATTAAAACTTAAGGATTGCTGTATATACTCTCGTAAAGCGTCTAGTTTATCAGCCTGTTCTAATTTAGTCTGATCATTAAATGCCCCATATCTTGGAAAACTGATACATTTTCCTTTAAATAAATGAACAATCTGACGTATTGTATAGTGTAGTTCATACAGTTCATGCTGTCTGTGCTTTCCATATACTTTAGAAACCCCATATAAGGAAACTAATCTACAAAATCAGCCTGTTTTGAATTCAGCTACTCATTTAGAAATGCTAAATGCTCAGCCTAGCACAGTTTAGCCCTGCCCAGGCTAGACTGAAGTTCAGGCCACTCTTTAAGAATTTTATAAACACAGGAAGACAGAGAACACTCATGAAAAAACAAAACATGATTATTTTTGGGACAAAACAATCTCAATTAGAATAGAATGAAATATGAGTAAAATGTAGGGTATGGGCACTTTAATGCAGTCACAGGGGCGTGTGATGAGGAATGATGTGGTAAGATCACTGTAACCCTCTGCCTTACTGCAGTCATAAACAGATAACAAAGTGTCATAAAAGACAATTTCCGCTGTTCATATAAATTGGTTTATTGATAAAAATTTATGATAGTTCTTCCACCTAGAAGAATTTAGAGTATTTTTTGGTTGCCAAGTAACTACAAAGGATGGCAAAACCCATCATGACAGGCCACAGTTGTTTGATTCCAGTTGTTTCACTTTTGATCCTGTAATTAATTATAATAAACACACATATAATAACATTTATAATACAACAGTGTTTATTGCAGAAGCTTTTACTTGTCTCCACTGTTTACATACTCTTGATTACTGAATGGATATTTAAAATGTTTGTGAAATGACTGTGTGGGATGTCTTTTCCTATCTTGTTGCTGTGTGTCCAGCAATTCACACCTCTTATTAACACTTTAAAGGTCTTTTTTCCGTATGCTGACCGTTTGTTTTTCTCTCGTGTTTTTTTTTTTTTGTTAGACTGGTTTGCCGTATGCCCACCCCCCCAGGCCAGCCTCTCCCGGAGCATTCACACACACAGCCGCCCCGCAGCCCGCACACGCGGTGAGTCCAGTCAGTCACACACCAGTTAATGAACATTCAGGGGTAAATGGGTCAGATCTGAGAAAGATCCTCATCATTTCTGCATCACTGTGATCCATTAAAGCCATAGAGACGATTGCAAATTCCCAGAGTTTCCCTCAGCTGCTTTATTCAACTACAAGCCTAATGAGCTTCCGCTTCACTTTAAATGATCCGGCAGTTCTGTTCTGAGATTGAGGTTAAGAGAGAGCCTGGATGTTACTGCTGCACCATTTATGGTGGAACAGAGAATTTAGGTAAGAAGCTGGAGAACAGGCGAGTGTGTGATATAAACTAATTTTACTTTTTAGCTCCAGTGCTAAAACTGATTAAACAGTTTTGGCTGATGTTCTACATGTGGGTTAAGACGGAAAACTGGGATGATTTGAGTTTAGTTGAAGTATTGCTTTAATACTGAAGTAGGAATTTAAAATGCCTGACTATGAAGATCACTTTTGAAACTGTTTTTTATCCAGCAGGCCACATTTCAGAGCTCCTCCCAGCCGCCTCCACGCCATGCCTACCTCTCTCACAGCCAATCAGGACAGAGGTTCTATCACCACGGCAAATAGCCGGAAAACCAGGCGCCTTGTGATGGAGGAGTTTCTGGTGTTTGATCTTGGTTTGACTCACTCCAGCTTAAGCACATTAGTACCACACACACACACACACACACACACCGTTAAGCTTTTGGCGTAGAAAATGTGTATGATATAATAATCACAAGCATGAGGACACATCTGTTCACTTTATATTTTCATTTTCCACCCATTAACGCTCCTATATCTGTTTTAAAGGGAAACTCCAGAGTGTCTGTCTGTTGTATCTGAAGCGACGTTTGGTTACCACAGACAGAATCTTCAACACACTAAAAACACACCCACTCTAAACTCATAATAGATGTGTTTCCCTTTAAAGCATCTGTCCAGCCACTTTGTTGAAGGTTTTGTCTGTGGTAACTGAGCGTTACTGCAAGTCAGGATGGAGGGATAGTGGAGTTTCCTTTAAAGCATCTGCCCATTGTCTTCTATTATAGATAAGTTTACAGCAGGTAGAGATTACATTTTAAGTCCTTAAAGTCGTCACCAACACAGCGAGTCTTATCGCGTGTTCTTGTTTCATGGTCAGCAGTTGTGCCGTCTGACGAACTGCTAACAATGGCAGGAAGAGCAGGTTTAGATTTAGTGAGAGAGCACGAATTCAGTCTGAGACTAAAGGAGGTGATTAAACTAACCTCTCAGGGCACTTTATGTAGATACAGATACATTCCCCCTCCCCAACACACACACACACACACACACACACACACACACGAGGAGGAAGAATTATTTTCCTAAAAACTATTTTGATTTTAAATGTGATATTTTTATGAGTTTGGCAAAATTGCACTTAAGAGTAAGAGTAGATGAGGATTGGCAGTGAGGAGGAGTGAGGGTTGATTGTAAATGTGTACGCAGAGCGGAGACTGTGTTTATTTAATAAAAATAAATAAAAGACAAACTGCTGAAGATGAATAACCGACTTACAGCTGATTTGAGCAGTATCTGATTCAGTGTGTGTGTGTGTGTGTGTTGGTGGGGCAGGGTCAGGGGGCTTGGTTCTTGGTTCTGTAGTTAGTTTTGTGGATTTGTGTGTTTTGGATGACTGTCTGGCTGGAGGACCCCACCAGGACCCTAGTTTAGCTTTTCAGCAACCCCCCCCGGGTCTCCTGCTTCTTCCTGAAGCCGTGTGTCCTGACAAGGTTCCCCAAGGTAAACCACCCCGGAACACCACACACCCTCAGGAGATCCATCCCGCAACACCACACACCTTCAGTAGAACCAAGCTCTCAGGTTTGTTTAAAAATGAGCTTCACTTACGTTCAGTCTGTAAACATCTGTTTTGTTTTTCTAGATTGAGTTAATGAGACTCATTAAACACACACAAATCTCTTCGCGGACGGGCTGGAGATACAGAGAGCACTGTGTGTTTCAGACTGAGAGTCCTCACCACCCGCAGGCACACACACAACCCGCAGGCACACGCACACGCGCACATAATATACAAACAAACATAAATGAAAACAAATACACAAAAATATACACAGATACATCAAAACACACACACACCTTCAACAGAATTTTCACACGACCTCCTCATGTCCAGCTGAAGAAGTGCTGTTCATGTTGAGTGTAAAGAAGTTACACACTTCTTCACACTTAACACACAATAACTGTTTATTTACTGGAATTAACAAGTTCGGGACACGATACACATAAGATATGACCCATGTAAAGGTTATTGCACACTTTATAATTTGATTTATGAACTTACATATAGGTGTAAAATGTATTATTGTTTATTATTTATTAGTATTCAGTGTGCTGGTTCAGTGTCTTTTCATAGGGTGTGTCATTTGGGCCAAACAGGAGAGTGTGTCTGTGTGCTGTACGGGTCATTTCGGGGGTTAAAGTGTTAACTATAAGCTGATCTGAGATCAGTCAGTGAGAGTGTCCGGGGAAAGTACCATGAAGTCTGTGGTAACCACCAGATTTCTAACATATGTTCCCCGGCAGAGTCAGCCAGAACTTGCCCTGTCGGTTCCAGCAGGTTTAAACCGGTGAGCAATAGTCCTTTCTGTCACACACACACACACCACACATGCATGCGCTGATGAAATTTGACACCACAGGTTATGAACATAATGTGATCATTGGTGTGTGAAATGTTCCAAACCCAGAAGTTGTCTTCCTGTAGGAGAAATTAAAAACTGAATTTTACATTTATTTATTGCTATTTAAATGTAAAAAAAAAAGCCTTACAGCATCTCAGAACAGGAACTGAGGAGCATTCAGTTCTGAACCTCTCTTTTTGGGTGTGACATAAAAGCCTGGATCTTCACACTGAGAGAAATGAAGATAAATTCCATCCACTTTTCAAAATCCCCCATAATTCAGTGTTTTAAAGTGAACAGAGAAGTTTAGAGTGGGGTTTAGTGTAAAACTCACCAAGTTTGATCAGTGTAGATGAATGGAACCAGATATCTGCTTCTAAAATCTCCCTCACATGTAGTTATTCCATGAAATGATTATGCTTGCACCACCAGACGTTGTTCTACCAGAGTTCTGAGAAGCTTTTGATCCTAAAACTAAACCCATTCAGGGTTACATGCAGGGCATTGTGAGACAAAATAGTGCCTAAAGAATAGTGTTCAAATTCTCCCATATTTTACCATAGTCAACATCCATATAAACGTATAAACACTCAGACACATAGAGCTTTACTGGGGGTTGCTGGTGAATAAAACGGCTGTATTTGTGTTAAATACACCTGGTTAATTTTGGAGACTCTTTACAGATTTCCTTACAGTGGTCATGAATGGAACCAGACGTTTCTCACGCAAATACAGCTGTTTTATTCACTATTGGCCCCCAGTGAAGCTCCGGGCTGTGGGTGGTGGGGAAGGGGACTATTAAAGTTTCTGGAGGGCTTTGCATCCTGTACTGGACACTAAAGTAGAACACCGCAAACAATCAGCAGCGTAGAGACAGCAGTTACTTAGCAACGGGCAAAACTGGCACTTGGCAGTGTGTTTTGTTTGCTGTGAAAACTAATAACAACCTGGGGAGAACCTTGACGAATCAGAGTGTGCCGCCAGAGTGGACTGTGGCGTTAAGGTGGATATTAAAACACGTAAAACACACCAACTTCACTGCTGCATTTAACATCAGTATTTAAGCTGCTTCACTGCATTATTTAAGGTGGAACATCAGTACGCTGGAACATCAGTATTTAAGCTGCTTCACTGCGGTATTTAAGGTGGAACTGAAAGGGGCCCCTAGTGGTAGACCCAAGACTACTGCTTCCATCTTAGCTGGGAAGAGAGTGAGGGGGAGGTAGTCCCCCTTATTATTACCAGCACCTGCCTCTACTAATCAATAACCATTAATCTCACCTGCGGGCGGTCCAAAAAACACTTCGCAGCCTCACGAACCGCTAGGTTTTGGTGTGAGGTGGTTTTGCCCATTACATTATACAAAACCCACCTGGTAAATTTGTAAAGTTTATCTTCCTACTCTCACTCCTTTTGCATTTTCTGTCCCTAGAGGCTTTCTCCCTTGGGACTAATCTGGTCCCCTCACATTGTTTCCTTTTCTGAGTTTTCCTTCGTATCTCTAATAATTGGAACCTTTCTTTGGGGGGAGCTTTTGACAACAATGCTCACCTTATGACAACAATGCAAGTTCGAGGCCAGCTGGTGGTGGAGTTTTACCCCTGCTCTCACTCATGCTATGAGCATGAGTCCAGATGGTGGCAAGCATTATTAACCCCATCACATCTGGGTTCTCAAATTCATAGTGGGTAGCTGTTGCATAAGTCTCTTTGCTCATTACAGAAAGACCCCTTTAAAATGAGCCAAGTGGAGTCAGAAGAGGGAGATCAGGCCACTGAGGGCATGAGCAGGTCCTGCAGCAAATAACATCACAGATGCAGGGTATTATTGCTCCTGTACAGGCCAGTACTGCTCTCCATGGTTTGGTCAGCTCCTTGCCCAATCCCCCAGAAGCTTCTTGCCCAATCCCTGGGCTAGAGCCACATCTCCTAGTCCTGGAGAGGTTTGATGGTGATGGAGCGGAGCAGGGCCTTCTTACTCTCTGGCCTTTGAGCAGCAGCCCTCCCAATTTCCCACTGAGAGGGCAAAAGTTGCTGTTATCATCTTCCTATTGACAGGGCGAGCCCTAGCTTGGAAGACCCCGGACTGGGGAAACCGAGCTGATGTGTGAACCTCTGTGTCCTGGTCCATGGATGCCATGCATCAGACCTCTGACCACCCCACCTTTTGGGGGATGCTGATCTGACCTCCGGAGGATACACCAAGGGAGGAGGTTGTTGGCAGACCACATGGTTTCTCCCCCTTCAGCCCTATCCATCTTCAGGCTGGGGTCGTTCTCAGGCAGCGCTGAGCCCATGGAGGTAGGGCACACATGGTTGTCCAATTAGAAATGGTAGGCCCGTATGAATGAGGGGGGAGGGTGCCTCTACTTTGGCCATTTGGGGCACCAATGCTCCATCCCTCATGAGCTAGTGGAAAAAAGGTAGGGCCCATCACGGTGAACACCCTCTGGGGTGTTCGTCACAGCCACTCAAATTGTGAGCCCTGAATTGCCTCACGGCTTTCATAGACTCAGGGCCCGTGGATAACTTAATGGATGCCACCTTGGCAGCAACACTAAAGCTACCTATGGTGTACTTGGAGCAACCTCTTCCCTTGTCAATGGCCATTACTTGGGCTTTGGGATAATCACATGGCAGACCTGGCCACTCGATCTGTGCATTGGCCAACACAGCAAGCTAATCAGCCTGTTCATGGTGACTACTTTCATTCAACCCCTGATACTGGGCTTCTCTTGGTTACAGCTCTACACTTTACAGGTTAGGGCAGCTGGTGGCCTAGTGGTTAGGGAGTTGCACCTGGGATCCGAAGGCTGTGAGTTCAAATCTCAGGACTGCTGGTGGCACCACTGAGGTACTCTTGAGCAAGGTACCATCCCCACACACTGGTGAATGGGTTAAATGCAGAGAAAGAATTTTACATTGCTCACACTGTGTGCTACACTGTGGTGTGTTCACACATGACTATAAGGGGTCACTTTACTTTTACTTTACTTTGACTGGCACCTGTGTTCTGTGGCCACCTGAGGACCCCATTGTCATGAGTTCGGCTTGGCAATGACCGAGCCTCAGAGTCTCTCCCTTTCTTCCCTATCCAGTGCTCCCACTCAGCCCGGCAATCCACCAGAGTACTGGGACCTCACTGAGGTCTTCATCAAGCAGAATATCCAGCACTTATGGAGCATACAATTGTGCCATTTATCTCCGGCCTGGTTCTACTTCAGTCATGATGAGCCAGTTATCCTCTTTGTCTGATTACATCCAGGAGGCGTGGCGCTGGGCTTCATACAGCCCTCCATGAGTGGAAGATGGCATTCACCCCATCTGGGCACTATGAGTACCTTGTGATGCCCTCTGGATTGATGAATGTGCCTGCCGTCTTACATCGCTTCATAAACGAGATCCTGAGGGAAGCCCTGGACCACTATGATTCATCGAACTAGATGCAGTGCATGATATGTGGGTCCTCCAGCTCCTCTTAGAACACCACATTTTGTTAAAGTCTGTCTTCCATGCTCGGTTGGTCACCCTCCTGGGATTTATGGTGTCCAATTTTAGCGTGGTGGCCCTGCCACTCAATGCCCTGACCAGAAAATCACCAGTGTGGTTCCAGTGAATGACAGAGACCCAGGAGTCTGTTAATGAGCTGAAGCGGTGGCTGTCCACTGCACCCATCCTACAGCTGCCCGACCCCCAATTGTCCTTCATTGTTGAAGTGGATGCCTCTGATGTTGGGGTGGTGCTTTTCCATTGGGCCAGCACTTACGGCAAACTCCACACATGCACCTACTACTCGCACCACCTCATGCGTATTGAGAGGAACAATGATGTGGGGGATTGGGAGCTCTTGCTGTTGAAGTTGGCTCTGCAGGAGTGGAAACACAGACTGGAAGGGGCCCAGCACCAGTTCCTGATCTGGACAGATCACAAGAACTTGGCCTACATGCATCTGGCCCAACGACTCAGTCTACACCAGGCTAGGTGCTTCGCCTGGTTCGATTTTGTCCTATCATAGCCTGTTGGAAAATAGAAAAAGCTATTAGGGTTGTGCTCCAGAGCTGGACCCCAGGGATGGCCCCCAGGCCGACTCTATGTCCCTGCATCTGTCAGGTCCAATGTGCTCCTCTGGGGCCATATGTCTGCTCTAACAGCCGGTCCTGGGGCCACCTTGGAGTTTATGTGGCGGTGGTACTGGTGGCCCGGCATGAAGTAGGATGTCCAGGCATCTGAATCTACCTGCCAGATGTGGGCGGAAAGCAAAAACACCTGAACAAAACATGTGGGGCTTCTCCACCCTTTACCCATACCATTGCATCGTGGGGCAACACCATGATAATGCTCATGGTCAACTGATTCTCCAAGACCTGCAAATTTGTGGCTCTCCCCAAGCTACACATAGCCAAGGAGACGGTACACCACTTACTGTGCTAGGTGGTCTGAGTCCACGGGACTCCTGTGGACCTGGTCTCAGATCAGGGACCCCAGTTCACCAGTCAAATCTGGAAGGCCTTCTATCAACTGCAAGGTGCTTCTGTTAGCCTGTCATCTGGCTACCACCCCAAATCCAATGGCCAGACAGAACAGACCAACCAGGATCTAGAGAAGTCCCTCCGCTGTCTCATCTTCAGCCCCTTCTCCTGGGCAAACCAGATATTCTGGACGGAGTTTGCCCATGACACCCTCTTGGAACCATCCATTGAGATGTCCCTGTTCGAGTGCCGCTTCAAGTATGCACCGCCCCTCTTTCCTGATCAGGAGAAGTCACCGTGGCAGGGTACTTTGTCCGGTGCTGACAAGAGGCATGGAGAAAGGTGTGGCAGGCTCTCCAGAGTTGGCAGCCTAACACAGGCACAGGTCTGGGTCATCAATCTGTCTGGGGCAGCGAGTCTGTCTCGCTGCCAAGGACCTGCCTCTCCAGGTTGACTCTCAAAACATGGCCCCCTGTTATGTGGGACTGTTAAAAAGCGGTCAACCTGGTCACCTACTGGCTCCTCCTGCCTATCTACCTGTGCAATAATCCCACCTTCCATGTGTCTTGCCAAAAGCCATTACTTTGTGGCTCACTGGCCCCGGGTCTGTTGAAATCCCCTTCGGCACTGCACTAATTGAGAGTCTGCAGCCTGCATAGTCAGGCAAATCCTGAATGAACAGTGTGTCAGGGGTGCCACTCAGTATCTGGTTGACTGGGGGGTTACAGTCCAGAGGGGCACTCATGGGTCCCAGCCTGCCCCATTCTTGACCCCAAGCTCATCCAGGCCTTTAGACAAGGCTTAGGAATCAGTGATGTTCCCAGGAAGGGTCCTGTAAGGGGACAGTCACCTACCCTGGCTGGGAAGAGAAGGAGGGGGAGGAGGGCATTGATTATTGATTATTACTGGCACCTACATCTCATAATAATTCATTTTAGAGGCACCTGCAGGTGGTCTTTGTGTGATGCAGTTCGCCCCTCACATTATACAAAACCTAGCCGGTAATTTATGTCAAGTTTATCCCTACTCTCCCCTGCTCTCATTCCTTTTGCAGATTCTGTCCCAAGGGGTTTTCTCACTTGGGACTAATCTGCTCCTCTCAAGTTTTGCCTTTATCTGAGTTTTCCTTCATATCCCTACTAAAAAGGAACCTTTCTTTGGGAGAACCTTTTAGTTGAGCCTGGTCCAAGTCCACCATTAGTTCCCTTCGGCAGCTTCCATTTACTGTTTCTTCCTTTGGCTTTTTCCACCTCGTTTTGGGTTACTCCTCGACTATCACCCCCCTAGGTCATCAGGCTGTGGCACAGCGGGAGTGCACTCACCTTGTGCCCACAACGTCACAAGTTGGAGGCCAGCTGGCGGTGGAGTTCTTCACCTGCTCTTGCAAGGAGCATGAGTCCAGTTAAGCTGAGCATTATTAACCCTGTCACTCCCAGCTGATATTTTATTCCATGCCTGGGTTCTTTCTCAGATACAGAGTGGAGAGATGCCCCATAAAGCTCCTCACCAATAACAGGAACATCAATATTTAAGGTGGAACTTCAATGTTTAAGGTGGGACATCAGTATTTAAGGTGCATTGTTTAAGGTGAACACATCAGTATTTAAGTTGGAATATTAGTACTTAAGCTGCTTCACTGCAGTGTTTTAGGTGGAACATTTTTTTAAGTTGTGTTGTGTTTGTCTTTTTGAGGACCAGATGTCCTCATAATGATAGAAACAGTGAGGACAGTGTAGCAGTGAGGACATGTAGCTGGTCCTCTCACAAAGATGTGCTTTTTCACCACAAACTCTTTTTTAGCACAAAGAGCTTTTTGTTTACAGAGGTTAAGGTCAGGGGTCATGCGTAGGTGTGTTACGCATAAAGAGTATTACACCAGTCAGTGGAATGTCCTCACAAATACAGTAATACCGAATGTGTTTGTGTCTGTGTGTTTGTGTTTGTGTATGTGTGTGTGTGAGAGAGAGAGAGAGAGAGAGAGAGAGAGAAAGCCTAACGGTTGATTCACCTCGTCTCCACCCACTGTCTCAGTGCTCTTCCTGCTGGACGTCACACACACACACACACACACACACACACACACACACACACACACGCTTCCAAACCCACTGTACCAGTTTAGACAAACACAGTCTCTCATTTTCTTTCTCTCTCTTCCTTTATTCTAAGTAAAGTTAACCACATCACACACACATGCGCACACACACACTTTCACATTCTTACACACACACACACACAATTTCATGCATTTGCCGAACAGTATTTAGAGTCTTTTTGCTGGTCAAGAATTAAGTCCTGGACTGTGTTTCCGTTTCCATGGTGAATCTCAAGTCAGTCATTAGACTTAAGCCAGGATTAGACTTAAAGCTGACAGACCCCTCATTAATATTTATGTGTAAAATGTGCTCCTCATCAAACCTCATATCTCCAAAACTCTGACTTCATCAGAAAACACTCTCAACTTTCAGTGGAAGGGAACCAGACGTCACCTTGGAACGTTTCTATTGGTCCATTCAAAAAATGACACAATCAAACAAGTTCAGTTCATGTTTACAGCTGACAGTAAGTCATACTGTGTCCTAAACCACGTCCACAAGTCTGATCTGCTTTAATGAAGAGCTGGATGTGGTTTGAGGGTAAGAGAAATTTTGGGTTTGTGTTTAAAGTAAAAGATTTTGGTGCCTATTGACTTCTAGTGTTAGCAACATTACTGTTAGCCTCATAGCTCCAGTTCTGAGCTAAAGAAGAGAAATTTGGACCCAGACACATCTTGACTGATGCGCTGGTCTGGGATCAGTACAGTGCTGTGAAGGTGTGGGGAGCTTTGTGAAGGTGTGTGGTGTGAAAAGGTTTAGAATATTTCTGTGTGTTTGGGTTTTGCTGCTCCAGCTGTTTGTGGTGAGAACAGTTTTACTGCGGGAGGTTTGAGTCATTATTTCATCTTACTGTCAGCCTGCTCTGCTCTGAGTCAGCTGCTCTCTGACAGTTGGTGGACTGTGTGTGCGCGCGCATGTGTGTGTGTGTATTTGTGTATGTGTGTGTGTGTGTGTGTGTGTGTGTGATACTAAGTCAAATAAGGTTAGATGATGAAAGATCACGTGTCTCTGCAGGCGGGAAGCCTGTGATGAGGATGAGAAAATGAAAGAGTCAGAAAGACACGGCAGACCTGATTCTGAAAAAACTATTCAAAAATATTTAAAAATTAGAAAAAAATATATAAAAATTTGGGAGTTTTGGTGTAACAGGTCTGTGTGAGTGACAGACATTTGGAACAGAGCAAGGCGGAAGTTGACTGTGCAGTTTTTTCTCTCTCTCTGGGCAAGCGAAGGGGAGTGACAGAGGGGGAGAGAGAGGGAGAGAGAGTGGGAGGGAGGAGGGCACTAATGAATTAGAAGATGTGTCTTTTCAGAAATAAAGAAAATGAGAATAAGTCGTGAATAAGAGACGGGCAACACAGAGTGTGTGAGTCCATGAGTGTGTGTGTTTGGTTGTGTTGTTGGTGCGGAAGAGAGCGAGTCAGAGTGAAAGTGCAGCTGTGTGAGAGATGAATGGAGGCGCATCACTGCTGGACTCAGAGCGCCGCGACTTGGAGCCACAGGTTTGTTTTTCTTCCTGTTTTTTTTATTTTTTTATCTTTGTCGTTTTTATTCTCCGCATTGTATTCCGAACTCGTTAACTAATTAAAAATTACTTAAAATGTCCTGCGAAAGCCCCATCTTCCTTCTGCAGGCTGCCTCCTGGCTCCTGCCTGTCCGAATTCGATTTTCCTCCCAAAAACAGAATTCCGGCCGATCCGGGTCGTGTCCGGCGCCGCCGCCATTCCGAAACGAAGCCCGGATTCTATTGGTCGTCCGTTTTGTGACGTTTTCGGACGTTATTTGTTGCGTTTTTGGTATAAATTCCCTCGCCCGCCTTTATCGCCCCCAAAACTGCTTGAAAGTGAGATACTGGACGCGTTTTCGGGTCAGAGATGGATGCGGAGCTGCCCTCGACTTCCACCGGCGGGTTTGACCTTTGGGACAGGTTGGACGTTTGGGATGGGTTTCTGGAGGTAGAAGGTCCAGGCTCTGGGTTCAGGTGAGCAACTCCATTTCAGGGCTGTTTGCAGCTTCTGCTTACTTTAACATGCGGTTTCACTGAGCCCAGGATTAAACTCGTTAGTTAAATTAATTTTAGGGGGGAAAAAACGGCCGAATTTGGTGAATTTGAGGTGTTGCAAAGGCTCCAGCTGGACTGAGAGCAGGCCCAGAAATCAGCTCTGAAACTGATCATCGCAAACACTAATTTACCTTTTTTATGGTCTGGTCTTAGTCTGGTCTTGGTCTGGTCTCGGTCTCGGTCTTGGTCTCAGTCCGATCTCTGCCTGGTCTTGGTTCCTGGAAGGAGGAGAAGTTTGTCTAGGCTGAGATTAACAGGTCAGCCATTTTATGAAGTTGTAGCAGAGACAGAGGAGAAACACCTTCATTCTTTTGTTTAACTAAAGTAACACAATTCGCATTTTAGATTTTTTCTAATATTGTTGAGTATTTGTGTTTTTGTGGTTTTGCTGCTGTAGCAGGAAATTTTTATCTTAAAAGAGGAGCTGTTTTATCAGAGCAGAACTTCAGGAGGGAAATGCATGAAATGGAGTTTCTGCTTTTTCTGCACATGTAAAAATCCGCCAGATTTGAGCAATATTTCGGATTTTAATGCCTGATGATGGTAATATTTACATTGCTGATCTGTGATATATTGTGATATCAGTGAATTAGTGTTATTTGTGTGTTCTGGGGGCTCACACTGTCACAGTAAAATTTTGGGATTCTCAGAGGAGCCAAATTTAACATGCAGGTCAATAAAAAAAGGTCTAATTATAAATTTATGAACATACGTCGTGTTTTTGTCAATATTGTCAGATTTGATTAATTTCTGATTGGTCTGA
>JBBIGA010039360.1:0-13471 GCA_037576975.1 Alestes dentex
GTGTGACAGTTGTGCCCTGGTGCCTTATTCTGTCTCCTCTGATTCTTGTCTCTAGGAATGTCGCTTTCACCCACACATGTGCACACACACACACACACACACACACACACACACACACACACCATCGTCATCATGAAAACAACAGCGTCCCCTGGAAACGAGGGTGGGGGGCAAGTGCACCCACGTCCCATGCACATAGACAAACACACACACAGCTTGTCTCCAGCTTGTTTTAGCTAACTCAAACAGACACAACTGATTCCATTTAAAGAGGAAAAAAGAGACTGCGGCTGGAGAGAGAGACTGCAGCTGGAGAGAGAAAAACAAAGAATACAAAACAAAGTGTGTGTGGGGGGGAGTAAGACAGAGAAAGAGAGAGAGAGGTTACAGTTGCTGAGAAACTTCAAGACAGACAGGAGAGGGGGTAGGTACATAAACTCACACACACACTTATTACTGCCACTGCTCTGCCTCAGGCTCCCTGACACCAGCAGACTGGAAGACACTCCAGCATCTGTAGCAGTGCGGACACTCTGACCCATAAATCATGTGTACTGTACTACTGCTGCAGTTACAACTGTTGATCAGCCCTCAGCAACTGCACACTACTGGAGCATCTGTATGTTTTGTTTTAGAAACGATTTTCTGATATGATACTATTTTTTTAACAGCAGATAACACATATTTGCAGCAGATGCACGGTTCATTTTTAAACGTGAGTCATTTGAAGGGTCATAGATTTATCAGAGGGCCCATGTAACGCTGTCTGTGCCTAAAACAAATTAAGCAGAGTCTGGCTAGTAGCTAAGCCCTCCCTCTGGACCTTGTTGGCATCTGGCCTCTGTGCTGCATGAAGGCTAGCCATGAGGGCCACTTGCTCTTTGTCATGGAGAGAGGGGTCTGGAGCCTGCAGTGTAGCTGAACAGAGCCCCTGACATTTAAAGCTCCCGTCACATTATAGCGGCTGCGGCTTACTCTCTTTTTTTTACTCTTACTTCTTTTTTTCCTCTTCTCTTGAAATCTAAGTTGAGACAAATTCTTTTTCCAAAATGGCACATCGCCCCTAGCTGTGGCTTATTCATCAGAGAAAGTTACTAGGGCATGAATAGTGTGTGTGTGTGTGTGTGTGTGTGTGTTACGGGGAAGAAAGCACCTGGACTTCAGAGAGATATTCAGAGGGATAGAAAAAAACAGACAGAGCAAGAGAAACTTGCCTGTTTAATCTTGCCTCAGTGAACCCTTCAGGCATGCTTTTGTTTCAATCCCAAGCCCTTTTTAAAAAGCCTGTAAGGCCTCAGATTGTTTTGGGCTTTTGAGACCTTCAGCATGCGGGCACATTCCCGAGAGCCCACTGAGTCTCACTAAACCGCCTCCTGCTACCGAAGGCTGGGGGTGCTCTATATAGAGCACACAGAGGGAGTGCTCTGTGTGCTCTATAGGTGGAGTCTCCACTAGAGGTGGAAAGGTCATGTCCCCACTCCAAAAACAAGTTACAAATGGCTGACTTAAAATGGGAGGGGGTGGTAATTAGAGGTGATCTACTCTTGCTACAAAGTTGTCTGACTGATATAGGATTAAGGCTCGGTATGCTAATCAGTCCTGAAAGATGTGTCCCATCACTGAGTGAGAAGAATTGTTTTTGTTGAGATGAATTACATTTGTTAACAATATTCAAAGCTAGATCAGGTGAAGGAGGACCACAACTAACCCCAGTACTGTTAATGTTCTAGCTATCCACTGCCATTACTTGTTGCCAAAGTGCATAGAATAGGTCAGTATCACACTCAATAAAATCATTATTACTTCATAGTGTCCCTTAATTCTGAAACTAAAAGTATACCCTTGCATGTTAGGATGAAGAAGGGTCTCGTGGAAGAAGGTTAGAATGTATATTCTGTATATGTATGTATACAGTATGTATATGTATACATATACAGTGTGTGGGGGGGGGGAGTAAGAGAGAGAAAGAGAGAGAGAGGTTACAGTTGCTGAGAAACTTCAAGACAGACAGGAGAGGGGGTAGGTACACAAACACACACACACTTATTACTGCCACTGCTGTGTGCTCTATATAGAGCACCCCCAGCCTTTGGTAGCAGGAGGCGGTTTAGTGAGACTCAGTGGGCCCTTGGGATGGTGGTAGCTCAGTGGGTAGGATACTTGCCTCTGGACCAAGAGGTCATGGGTTTGAATCCTACCTTCAGCATACCACCACTGGGTTCCTGAGCAAGACCCTTAACCCCAAGTTGTTCCAGGGAGACTGCCCCCTGTAGTTAGGGAATGGAAGTTGCTTTGGATAAAAGCGTCTGCTAAATGCCATAAATGTAAATAACTTATAGCAGTGAATATACTTGAATCTTTGCTTTATTGTAATGAAGATTAGATACGTGTGGTCAACAAAAGTCCATATGATCACTAAAGCTATTTTCTTTCACATTTGGTCTCCATGGGTGACCACAGTTTACTTCAAACATCCCTAAAAAATAAAATAGTCCTGGAACCCATCATTGTGATGTTTGTCTGCTTACCAACTCACCAAACGAGGAGCTTAACTGGTCAAGACAAGCATGTCACTACTCGGGCAAAAGGTCCGAAGGGTCAGTAAAAAGTTATGCAGTTCGCAAACTTGGTATGGAGCGTACTGCGTAGTGCAATTTCTTTTCAGTAGATTCCATCGCTGAATGACATGGTTCATTGTCCCTCTTCTGGACTGTAAGTAGAAGCAGAAAGCCTTGGCTTCATCAGACCCATTCAAGTGGATGAATCATGGTACTGGAAGCTTTCTTATGGTTAATAACCCTCACAGAGGACTGGTGAGCCATTCATGAGTCATCTGAGGGTATGGAGAAAAGGACCAGAAGGACCGATCTACTTCCTGTGGACCTTTCGTGGCAGCCAGCTAAAGAACTTTCTGCACAACTTCTTGCTCTTTACTTTGGCTTTGGCCTTTGGCTCAGGTTGGATGCTGGGCAGCAATGATACCTCATCCTGATTCTGGGAGGTGAGGAAGGAGAGGACAATGGGGTTTCCTGGGCCTTGTATTTCTCGCACTGGGGAATCCAGAAATTCTAAGACCTTTCTGAACTGCCGCTCCTGCTTTCTGAAGTCATACTCCACACTAGGGGAGAGAGAGAAAGTGAGCGAGTACATGGGTTTTTCTGCATTGTAAAGCAGTAGTCTTGTTAAAACAATTTATACAATGAAGACATGTTTGATTTGAATATTCTGGATCTAGGTTAATGTAGCTAACAAATGACAGAAGCTTAACCTCCACTAATCCACAGCGTGTGGCTAAACTGAGTGATTAATTAATTTGCATCAGTTTGTGTTGGACCACAGAGACATTCTTGCAAGAGGAATACATCTTGTCAATAGAAACATCATGCAAACTTGATTTTAAGTGAACAGTTTAGGTGCATAAAGCTTATCCTGTGTAGGGAGGGTCTGTCAGATTGTGAGGTCTCCCTCACCTGTAGATGATGCATGCTGTCTCCTGGCAGGTGGAGCAGTCATTGAGGTCCTGGCCAGTCCGGAAGACTCTGCGTCTATGAAGAAAAGCAACAGGTGGCGGCAGGGAGAAGAATGAAGCAAATATTGTCGTGCCTTCAGTCCCTCAATCACCTTTCTAATAGGTTTTAAAGGCCAGTTAAAAACTGCTGGACTCATAGAGCTGACGACTGCATTATAAGAGGAAAAAGCATTTGACAAGCTATTATGTATGCTGCTCTGCTCTTGATATTGCTTGCAATTACTTTAACACTCTCAGTACCCTACGCACACCTCTGTGTAATGCTTTTGCCAAAAATCTCTCCCTCCATCTCTCTCTTTCTGGCTTATTTCTGGATCTCTCTCTCTGTCTCTTTCTCTTCTCTCTCTCTCTCTTTCCTTTTCAATCTGTTTCACTGTTCCTTTCTCATTGTTACACTCTCTCTCACCCTTTGCTGAGCGCCTGGCTCATCTCCAGGTCCTGGATGATATTGATCAAGTTTGCAATCCGCTCCTGGTTGGCTTGCAGATTTGCCTCCACTGTCTCTAGCCTCTTCTGAGGGTCCAGATTTCCACCACATTCCAGAGATGTGGGCAGCAGCAGGGCTAAAGATGGAGGGTGGTTGTGTGTAGGAGCACAGCGACCATTTGGGATATGTCCACTAATGGGTAACACAACACTGGCCTGTGAATCAATCTCTAACTCTGGCTGTGGTTCAGTGTCTCTGAGGGTGTTTAAATCCTGTGTTAGTGATCCAGAAAGAGCATGAGGAGAAGGCAGGTGTAGATCTGGCTTGGAATTTGCATTTGTACCTCTGTTTCTGGTGACCTTGATTAATAATTCAAATGCTGGATGGAGTGGGGGTGCACGGGAAGGTTTGGGAGGCCTGCAAGTGTGTGGGCAGAAAGTATTGGGTATCCTTGGTGATATAGAAGGCTGAGGTACAAATTGCTGGTGTGTTATTTGTGATTCAGAGTTTACAGGGGATTTGTGGCTAGCATGAATATCTGCCCCTTCATCTTCTATGAATTTACATCTTGTTTTCACATTCACCAGTGGCTCAGCTGTTACTTTGGCCAAGCTTGTAGTTACCGTTGATGTTTCACCAGTTCTGTTTTCCCGATTCTCTGTGAGAGACATAACATTAGTCTCTTGCACAGCCACTCCTAGGCCATTATGGCTTGCTTCAAGCTGATCCATACTGTTTGAATGCAGTTCCACAAATGCTTGAGCAGTTTCAGCCGTGTTGGACTGGGTTAAAAGGCTCATTGTTGTGACAGGACACGGGTCAAGAGCAGCGTCAGAATGGTTGGTTGTGTAAGAGGTGTGGGACAGTTTACAGTGCAAGCCACTTTGGTTCTTGAATATGCTATGAGTTTGTGAGAGCATGTCTATATCCAAGAGAGTGCAGTGAGGTGATACAGGCAAGTCAGAAGGTGCAGCAGCACTGAAAGGCTTGGTGTGTGTTGTTGCAAGTGGATTTGTGCAATATGATGTTTGCGTATCTGTGCCTAAGCATGTGTCACTAGTCATGGAGTGTGTTTGAGTATATGTGGATGTGCTACAAACTTTGGAGTAATTAGAATTTGAGGTGGCTGAGGGTTTGGGGTCCGTGCTAAAATGTATTTGTGACAAGCTTTGAGGTTTAATGCTTGAATTTGAAACTGAGATGGAAGGTCTTGGGTGAGTGTTTTGCCTGGCCTCCAATCCATTTGGGAGTTTGACATCCGTATTAGGGTGTGAAGTGCTCAAAGGTTTGAAAACTGCATTCAAATGACTCTGTGCAAAGCTTTGATCCTCAGTGCTTGTGGGTGAATGCAGGGTGGTTGAAGGCTTAGAACGTGTGTCAGTGTGGTTTGATTGAGAAGTGAGGGAAATGCCTTTGAGATGTATGTTACTATGAATCTGGGATGTAGTCTTTGGTGTAATGGGCTGGACTGTGTCTGCTGTGGTTATCAATTTGCAAGTTTTAGGTTTGGTAGATTTTTCAAGTGTGTCAACCAGAATGGAATTCATGTCTGATTCATGTCTGTGTAGCTGTAAAAAGGTTAGAGGTTTAGAGTGAGTATGTGTGGGTTTGATGCTAGTTGATTTAGGATGTGTGCCGTTACAGTGTAGCGTGTATGGCGCTTTGGTGTGTGTACTTGTTTCACTCGGCACATATGTTTCAGCTTGAGTTGACACTATGCCGTATTTGTGCGAGTTTGTGGGCAAGGTTAGCATGGGGGCTCTGGGTGCATGGGCTGTGTGTGACACTGAAGTAGGTTTTTGTAAAGTAGGACAGAGGGCTGAGTGTGTATGTGTGCCCACCTCCTGAATCACACTCACTGCAACTGTGTGTGTATTTGGAGATGATGTGTAAGTGGCATGAGTGACTGACGTGTCCATATTTGAATGTGGAAAGGCAGCACCCATTAATCTTTCGGTTGATGGATGTCTGCCAAGTTTAAACACCTCAGTCTCCTGTGTAGATGATAATGACTGGTCATTATTAATGTTTATATTTGGATAAGGTGGAGGTATCATTGCTGCAAACCCTTTGTCCAATTGCATAGTTTTGTAGGTAGTGTATTTCTCCATCTGCATGTTTAGGGGTGAAAGTGAACCTCCCGAGTCTTTCCCAGGGTAGAAAGTATTCGCTGGGCTGGAACTAAGGCTATCAGACCCAGCAGATGTGGGTGAAGTGGCACCCTGGGTGGTGGTGTAAAGAACTGCAGCCACTGGGTTTTGCCTCCCTCCACAGGTGCTGCAGATTCTCAGTGGAAGTCTATGTGGCGGGGAACATGGAGGAACTCTCCTCTTCCCAGAGTGCACAGTATTTTCAATCCCTTGAGTTGGCTCCTCTCCCTCGCTGATGTCACTGCTGATCCCACCAATAGCCTCAGAGTCGACCACGCTTCCATTGACAAAGCGGATGTCCCTCTTCCCTTTTACCCTGCCGTTGGCCATGCCCCCTTGCAAGTGAGGGTTGGTTTTGATTGTCCGAGAGTGGCAATGCACCTCGCTTTTGACGCCTTTACCAGCATCCTCAGGTACATCACCATCCAGACCTTGAAACGTTACACCCTTCTTTGTTTTTGCCTCAAGACTCCTCTGTTTAACAAAAATGCTCCTTTTCTGTCCCTTCTTGGCCCCCTCCTCTGTACCCACATCATTAGGGATGTGCCCATTGGGTGGGATGCTCTCCTTCTTCTCTGACTTGATGGTAACCCTGTCTATCTGCAGGGCCTCAGACTGCAAATGGCAGCTGCGTGAAGGAGGTCTGTGAAATATGATTAAAATACCATGTAAATACATTGCTTTATTCTGGTATCAGTATTATAATGAACAAAATTCACATTTTAAGTACATTTAGTTAGATAACACAACTGTATCACATTTAATACATTTATTTAATACATTTATATGATTTTTTTTATTATTCAGAATAGACTATTTAGATTATTTATATGATAATACATTTATCATATTTAAAAAAAAAACATATTTAAGGCACAAATTTGGGACCACATTTACTCTGTTTTGGTTGATTCATTTTGGGCAAGGGGAAATTTGTGTCAATTGCTCTGCTATAAATGCTATATCATGCAGTTCTTACCTTATAGCGGGTGAAGTCTGCACTCCAACGTTACACTGATGGGTCCATGTCAGAGCCCTCCAGCCACGGACCCCCACCAGAGCTGGTACTCCCAGAACAGGCACAGGAGTGGTCAGGTCTGCCGCTCGTCGACCCATCCCCGCGGCGACTGGCTCAGTTCAACACCACAGCAGTTATTAGGGCATTTGGCCACACAGTTTGCATCTGAGGGGAGAAGGACAAGGTTACTTTTAAGGATGACATTTGACTTGGTGAGTGTGAAGGAAAATAATTTGACAGCACAGTTGGTTTAGGACATGATAACAGCTCAAGTGTGTGAATCAACAGCTTGGTCTGTGCTGCACAAAGCCATTTGTTTGAATACTGATCAGGAATGTTCTCTCCATGATGAAAAATCAGCGTAGCTTAATAATCAAATGAGGTTATATCAGAATTTGTCGGTGGGAGTAAATGGACAAAGTGACTCAGATATGGATGTTACTATATATGCAATAGTGTCACTTGACATTAAAATGGAAAAATGCAAAATGGAACATAATAAGCCTTTATGATGACTGGGTCCCACTTTAAGTTAAGTGTCTCTAATAAATGTGTAGTTTCACAATAATGTATGCATTAACAATTGCTGGTTAAATATTCATGTAATACAGATGGATTAGAATAGTACAGCTTATGTAATTACTTTAGTTGAACTTTAGTTTTTGTTTATATAATTATCAAAGTAAAAACTGATTTTGATATACATTTGTCTTGTCATATTACTGTAATCCAGTTGTAACAGTCAATACATCACCTGGAGCTACACTTTTGTACAACATAATTATTATAGACAACTAATATGAAGTATGACTGGGGACTGTATATTACACAATGAATATAATCTCAACAGCAGATAGGTGTCTATGTATGTGACACTGTAGTGCATTGTTCTTTGCTTGCTGGGTTAATCTTGCAAACATCAAGTAAGTCCACCACATTATTGCTGTGCCAATATAACATTTACAATATAACATAACAAATCATTACTTATGACTGCCATGCATGAGGAAACTTTCCCATGTAGGAAATGCATAGAAGAGTCAAATGCATAGAAGAGTTAACCCCCTTATCAGGAAAAGGCTTATGCCAAGGTCTAGAGGAGCAGAATAAAAACATGAAATATGAAAGAAGCTGCTTTTGCTTTTACCGTAATGCTCTGTTAACGCTGCCTCTCAGCCAGTGACCTGATGACAGAACGCCTGAACTGCACAGCACACACTCCATTGATTTGGATGATTCAGAGAAGCGAGTGAGAGAGCAGTACAATGAAAGAGAGAAGGGGGAAGGGAGAGAGAGAGCTATAAAGGTGACTGATTTTAGGAGAGAAAATGCAATGGTGCTAAACTCTACAAGCTGATGCACATAAATGTCAGTTCTCCAGTGACTGTTTTTCTTATCACCAGGGTTTGAATGGATAACTCTGTTTACACTGCATACCAATTTAACGGCATGCAAATAATCAGGACAACAGCGTCAGATACTGCGCTTTGCTCTGTGTCCACTGCTGCTACCTGGCCCAATGCCTGACCACATCCCCTCATTTAGCCCAACTTAGGCAGGTTGATAATTTATGCATTGAAGCTAACAATTTCATTAAGTCCCGACAAAAGGGGGGAGATTAATCAGTGACTGACGGGAAATTTACTGACACATGATAAACCATACAGTTACCCCTTAAACTGAAGGCCTAATATTCCAAAACTGATTTTCCAGTATGAATTACTCAGTAAATACTTTCTGTAATATGCTATGCATTATTCAGTAGCCCTCACCCACTATGAATTATTCAGTAACCACTATAAAGTTACTACAATTAGGACCCATATGTGGACCTGCACTTCAATTCCTCTGACAAGTACATACCTTTTTGTGTTCACAGTAATTACTTTGTAATGAGTAATGACTACTGGATAATATACCTTCAGATTAATAGCTTAGTGTAGAAGGGGTTAAACACCATAGCTGCAGTGGGACTGCATTAAAGACCTCATCACATTTACTTACTTTTAGCAATAACTCCCCCCAATTCCCTGATCCCCCATACAGCAGCTATGCGTAAACACTGCACCGGATTGGCCTGTCACTTGTGCCCTCGGGTGCTGCTCTTTTGATGTCATGTCGTGGATGTCAGGCTGACCCCTGTAGACTCTGGACGCCAGCAGGCTGCGGTCACCCAAAAAATACGACAACAGCTCCAGTCTCAATCTGGGAGACTCATCCCAGTGCACCCATGAGTGACAGGACCCAAATTAGCATACGTGATCTGGCAGAGATAGGACACCCCAAGCCAGAAACTCTAAATCTGAAATAGCATGCATGATCTTTTATGAAGACAAGACCACCCAGCTTAGACCAACTTTGCACCAAAATGAGACTTCCAACTGAACAGTCATTTTCCATAACTTACCCCTATGTATTAAAGCTGAAACTCCAGAGCATCTTCCAGCCCTTGCTGCTCTTCCTGCAAAATCCCTGAAGATGCAGCTGCTCTCTTTCAGGTCCTTTAAGTGAGGAAAGTGAAGTGGCTGCTTATCCGAAATGACTCACGTCTGCACGTGAGCTTCAAACAAAACACCTGTCCACTCTTATAAGCCTGACACAAGCGGGGAGCGGCCATGCTCATAGAGACGGGCGACTGGATGCTGTCCTCCACTCTCCTCCCCTTCTCTGTCCTCCCTTTTTCTGTCCTCGCTTTTGCTCTGCTTCTCTCCTCTCTTCTCTTCTGTTCTGCGCGTACTCCTTGTTTGTTTGGTTTGCTCTCACCTTTACATGCTGAAGCAGCAAGAGGCATTGATCTGCATTCTCTGCCTTGCACACTCACTCTCTTTCTTCTCTCTCTCTCATTTAGTTCCCCCTCTATCTTTTCCTCCCCTCCTTCCTGTCCTCTCTCATTCCCTCATTTCAGCTCAATTTAGGATGCCTCTGACCCAAGAGCGGGGAGAGAGTGAGAGAGTGAGAAAGAGAGACAGAGAGAGAGAGAGAGAGAGAGAGAGAGAAGCGGGAGGGAGGGGAGAGAGGGAAAGAAGCAGAGAGGGAGGGAGAGAGAAAGAGAGAGAGAGGGAGGGAGGGAAGGAGAGAGAGAGTCCACCAAGGGACTGTGTGAAAAGTGCCAACAGCAAGGAAAAACAGATTATCAAAGGTAGTTTAGGGATGCACTGCCAAGAAATACCTTGGCAATACATACTCAGTGACAAAAAGAAAGTTAAGCACCTAGAAATGGCCCAATTTGGAAGTAAGTTCGTACAAGTGCAGACCATGGGTATGTAAATCATTCAATTTGCAAGGATCTGGCATGTGTAGTCACCAGACACAGGGGATGCCTTGTAGACACATGACACAGCACTACCACAATTGACGGAGTTTGATGGGGTCTCATTGTGGGTTTGCATGAAGTGGGGTAGGCTGCAGTAAACACCAGCGCATTGACGGCTGCATTTGAAGTGGTGCCATAACCGGGAGGCATGGGCAGATGACTGTTTGTTACATTGGTTCAATAATCTGCAAGTGGAAATTTAATGGAATCACAGCTAATCATCCCTGGACAGGAGTGCCATGTAAGAGGGAACTATAAGCAGTGAACTGCGCTGCAATCATCTCCATTCCTGCACCCCACACTAAACTCCTAAGCTACGGAAGAAGCACCAAGATGCGTCTAAGAATTGTAGATGAGCATTGAGACCACTTGGAACTGTAGCAAAGAACTCAGACCAAGGTCAGACGTAGAACTGTTTGGCAGCTGTCAAGGGGTCGATATACGTATTAAGATATTAGGCAGCAGATGAACAGTTAGTGAGGATCTGAGGGACTTTAACCTGGGCCAAATTGTCTAGAATGCCTCAATAGGTGAGAGATTTTGCTGCACGAGTGGAACCTTCCTGACATTATATTAAACAAATGGTTTAAATATTAGGCAATATGAAAAACTTCTATTAAGATTAATACAGTGCATTTTCTTTTTTTGGCTCTTTCTCCATATGGCTTGTGCAGAATGTTATGCTCTTTTCATGCCAACTTTCTACATATTGTGCCTTTATCCAAGTGTCTTTTGACATGCATGCATAAAAGTTTCTATAAGTCGGTGTTCAGACCTGAAAAAGAATAGTTGAGCACAGCATTAGCTTGAGATTTATCTAAACTGACATGATGTATTCAGTACGACTGCTTCTCAGTGGTTTCATGCTGGGCAAGTCTGGAAAAGTAAGAATGTGTCTTATTTAAAGCCCAGTTTACACTCAACTGATTAAACAAATTCAGAAGGTTTAAAAGGCCTGTGTCAAGGAACATCATACTGTGAGTTTAACTGAGTATCAGGTAAAATTATACTTACCACTGGTGTTGTCAAGGCTCAGCGCTTGGAACTCTTCTCTTTTCCTTGCACACTTCTTTTGGTGATATTGCATTTTCACATGGTTCCTCCTACTACTGTTATGCTAATGACACTCAACTCATCCTCTCCTTTCCTCTCAGTGACTCTCAGATCTCAGCCCAGATTGCTGCATATCTGAATAATATATCCTTCTGGATGGCAGCATGTCGCCTGAAGCTAAATCCTAGCAAAGCAGAGCTCCTGTAGATTCCAGGGGGTGCGTCTCCAGAACCTGAACTGGTCATCGCTTTTGGAAATGCTGTCATCGTTATGAATCACACAGGGTCATTTGAACTGTTTGCAGCCGTTTTTAAAGTTATTTTGATTAAAAGGTGGATAACGACTAACCCTAGTCATGGCCTTTATGTGCCTTTTGAATTTACAAGCTCCATTCAGAATGCTGAGAAGTCCAAGACTTAATTTTACTTAATTCCTGACCATGGAATTTATCCATAACGAGCCTAGTTTCCTTATTATTGTTTAATGGTTTACCAGAGTTCCAAATGTGCTTGTAGCAACACTGTGCTGCCACCTGCTGGATACATTAGGTTGATATTACTTACTAATCTAATTCATGGTATGTAGTCTTGCAGTAGCATCGTTTAACCCTTTCCACCTCATGTCATACTACTGCTGTCATGTCTCAGTGATCACAAACTGGTTAATGAGATTGATTCAGCTGAAATTAATTCAGCAATTACAATCTCTTCATTTAATGTTTTACTATTTACTGAGCTAGAGTAGAATTACGTTTTTCAAGATGAGTGTATTCTTATTGTGACTTTACTTTGTGAATGCTTAGTTTCGTGTTCAGTTTTGTACCTCTTTCGGGAGGTCAGAGTTCCTCAGATGCAAAAGAAGCAAAGAGAAGCGGGTTTGCAGCGCAAGGAGGTGGCGAGTGTTATTTACACGAAACAACCGTAAGGCACGACCATGTTACTCCAGTACAGAATTGGAGCATATTAAGTTGCAAGAAAATAGACGAACCGTGTTTAGGAGTGCCACATAAAATTAGGTGTTACCGCCCTGTTGGAGTTAATCACGAAGCAAGAGGAGTCACGAGTCACTGATCACCATGAGAAATTGCCCTTGACTGGTCCCGGCTCCACTCGGGCCCTTCCCCAAGCTGGAGCAACCGCTGCCTAAAGCTCTGACGGAGATTGTTGCTCCTGATCCTGATGTTTATGGACTACGGACTCTCAGTTCCTCGTCCAACAATATTTAACTAATATTTAACAACTCTGTTAGCCTTAGAGGGCCTATCTGTCTATAATCTTAGTCACGAAGGCCTTCTCTTGTTATTTACCCCCATAAAGATTCTCGTTCCTTTCTCTCTGGGTCGACCTGAGGAGGACGGGTTCCCCTTTTGAGTCTTCGTTCCTCCTGAGGTTTCTTCCTCCTGAGGGAGTTTTTCCTTGCCTCTATCGCCTTTGGCTTACTCACTAGGGGCTTGGACCTGGACTTTGCAAAGCTGCTTTGTGACAAACTGGTTGTAAAAAGTGCTATATAAATAAAATTGAATTTAATTGAAGTTTCATTCCAGATATATCATTTTTTATTCCCCATATTTCAGCTTTCATTCCATATATATCGGGTTTCCTCCCATATACTGTATATCAGGTTTCATTCCATATATATCGAGTTTCATTCCATATATATCATGTTTTATTCCATATAGATCATGTTTCATTCCATATATATCATGTTTTATTCCATATATATCGGGTTTCATTCCATATATATCTGCTTTCATTCAATATATATCAGGTTTCATTCCATATAGATCATGTTTCATTCCACATATATCATGTTTTATTCCATATATATCGGGTTTCATTCCATATATATCTGCTTTCATTCCATATATATCAGGTTTCATTCCATATATATCGGGTTTCATTCCATATATATAAGCTTTCATTCCATATATATCCGAGTTCATTCTATGTATATTACATGTCATTAATGAATTTCGTTATAT
>JBBIGA010039427.1:0-13469 GCA_037576975.1 Alestes dentex
TGTGTGTGTGTGTGTGTGTGTGTGTGTGTGTGTGTGTGTGTGTGTGTGTGTGTGTGTGTGTGTGTGTGTGTGCTCAAGCAGGTGGTCATCTGAATCCAATTATCGCCTGATTCCTCACACGCTCTCTCACATTCTGCTGTGGCTCTGCGGACGCTTTTTAATTAATTTGTGGTTCCCTCCATAACCATGTCTGCTGAAAAGGTATGTTAGTGTGTGTTAGTGCACTTTTGGTCTGTGTGTCTGTGTGTGTGTGTGTGTGTGTGTGTGTGTTTGTCTGTGTGAGTGTTTGTCTGTTCGTCTGTTTGTGTTTGTACTGTTTGTTGTTAAGTCACTGTAGATAGCTGATACTTGAAGAAAAACAATCCCTGTTTGTGACTATAATAACTGTGCTCCACTATGTTGTGCTGTACTGTGCTGTACTGTATTGTACTGTACTGTATTGTGCTATAATGTACTGGACTGTATTGTACTGTACGTTACAGTGCTGTTTTGTGTTGTACTGTCCTGTATTGTACTGTACTGTACTGTACTGTATTGTACTATACTGAACTGTGTGGTACTGTACCGCATTGTACTGTCCCGTGCTGTACTGTGTGGTACTGTACTGTATTTCGCTGTACCTTACAGTACTGTATTGTGCTGTGTTGTACTGTGTACCTTAACATCTTTAGTCAGGATGATTGTGGTGTGTGTCAGGGCTGTCTGGGTTCATTATGAAGTCTTTTGCCATTAAACAGATGAGAAAACATTGAGGCCGGAAAAAGCCTTAGGGTGTTTTCACACTTGTTCCGTTTCATCCTTTAAAGCAAACTCAGATCGATTAGTCAGCATTTTTTGTATGTAAGTGAACACACCCAATGAACTCAGACCCCTTTGAAATTAACCGAACTGAGACCACATCGGGAGGTTTGCTTTAAGTCCATGGAACGGTTTGTTTTACTTGAACCCAAAGCATTCCTGCTTCGCTTCGACAATTTTTGCCCTCTAGCATTGCCGCAGGTAGATCACGTGGTACAGCCTTGAGAAACAAAAATATTTTTTTAAATTGAGCTGTAATAAACCTACGAACATGCCATGGTACAACTCCAACACAATTTTAATTAGACAACAGACAATAAAGAAATAAACTAATAAATGCAAATGAATAAATTATAATAATAAAAATAAAAACCAAACCTAATAAATAAAGCAAGAAAGAAAGAAAAAAAGAAAGAAAAAGGATAGAAAAAAAGAAAGGGGACCTAGAGATTCTTGTTAAAGCATTCTTGCTATCCATCAATGTCAGTGAAGAACACATAGTAGCATAGATCTTTGTGGAAAATGTAGAAGTTTGGAAGAGCTTTTAATAATCTACTCTTATCTAGAAAAAAATTCCCAAGGTTGGATAAGGAACTAATCTACTGAAGGCCTGTGCCTAGGAAGCAGGAGCTGAAATTTTAGAAATATTATCAGAAAATCATGTGGTTTTATGCTAAAGCTTCTCTTGCTATATGATGTAAAGGTTTGGCAGGATCCTCGAGTAACGCTTTCGTAGTTTCAAGCCCATGTTCCAGTCCATACAGTGACGACAGCTTTAAACGAGAGTGTTTCAACGAGCTTGCCGTTCTCACTGGACGTTTCTTTCATTCCAGCTCCATCCTCCTTGACCTGTTTAGTGTAGATTAAGCCTCTTTCCGGTCTCAGTGTTTCCTCACCTGTTTAAGTGCAAAAGACTTTATAATGCCTCAAGCGTCCCAGACACACATCACATTTATCCTGATTAAAGAACAAAAAGATTAAGGATAACACACGTCATCCGACTGAGTGATAAACTGAATGAAAAACCATCTGCTGAACCAGTAAGAGTCAGTGATGTGGGTGGAGGTGTTTCAGAGCTCCTATTGAGAAAATAAAAGGAAAGTGTCAAAACCAGGTCGGGTAAACACTCCAGTGTGAAGCTTAGCCACTTGTCCTGCAGTAACATTTGACCTGATTGTTGGCTCGCCTAGCATGGCAGGAGTTTTCACTCAAACCCCAGCAGATGTTTCTAAGACCTAAAATGAAGGAAATGTAGGCTTTTTTTCTTCTTTTTGTGCATAAGCATGTCATTTTTAAAAACCCAGTAGCAAAAGTCATTTAAATGACAGTAACTTTGGTTCTGTGTGACATAGGAACACCAAACAAAGCTCAACATGATGTCTGACATCTCAAGTATCAACCCGGGGGAACTTCCATATCAGGACTTGTTGACAATTTACCATTTGTTGCTGATCCGTGCCGCTCACTCTAATGGTTAATATAAAATTAAATGTGAAACAGAAGTAACTGGTGGTCAGTATGATGATATCATGTCAATTAGTATATGGTGGACATTAACAATACTTTTAGAGCCCCACCATAAGACCTCTCTCCCATTCTTTCACAGGAATAGACAGGAGATTTGTTAGGTAATGAGATTACACACTCGGTTCCCCCTGTCATGCGGAATCTAGCAGCACTTGGCTTTGACGTCCGGCCTGAGCGGAAGAATTAGCCCCGTTGTCTCTTTAACCTGCCATGGCCTTCCTCGGCTCTCAGAGCTGAAAGAACATGTCAGGGCTCAACAGTGACTCCAACTCAAGGTAGATTAACTGGCTGATCAAACATAAGATTCTGGAACTATATTATTATATATTCTTTTTTATTATTAATTTTACTTAAAGGCACATTTCATGGCACTCAAGGACACCTTATAGACAAGTAATCCAAAGTATAAAATGAATAATACAAAAAAAGAAAATAGATCATAAATAAACATAACATATAAAATTAGAATCTAGGGACAGGATCAAAGAGAGTAAGCAAGTCTGAAGAGTTTACATCTATGTCCCTTCGTTTAGCATATTTGGGACCAATACGCTACAAAACAATGTGTAAAAGCAATAATGTCGTGTTTAAATAAAGTATATTTACTAAGTCAGACTAGATGGTCCAGCAGTGTATTTTCGTGAAGAACAGGAGCTGATGGTGATAAATGGTGGGCTTTCATACGGTTGGTGAAGCTTTTACACTGTAGCAGACTTGAGACCAAAAGTGAATTTTTGGACCCATATACTGTATTCTGCATTTTTATTTTTTCCAAAAGGTCCATTTATTTATTTTTTTAATGTTTTATTTATACATTTTTCCAATACAGACAGGGAATAAACAAACAGACCAAAAAAAAAACAAGCATACATCCTCACAAATATAGATGCGACAGATAGCCATGTAATAGGAGTAGGCATTAACCAAGGTAACAAAGTAGCAAAAAATAATGAATAGAATAATGAAACAAAATCAATAAATAAAGTAAATAAATAATTACATAATTAAGTTAAATGAGTAGTTAACAACATAATATGCTGTGTGCTGCTAGCATGGGGAGTACAGACAGTGACCAGCTGAAACAGGGTGTAGGTAGCTTAGTCGGTAGGGACGGTCTCTAGCTGAAGGGACTTGACGTGGTCTATGAAGGGATCCCAGATTTTAGAGAATCTCGTAATGGACCCCTTGAAGAGAATATTTAATTCTTTCCAAGGACATAAAATAAAGAGCATATCTTACCCACCGGGAGTAAGATGGGGCACGAGGATTCTTCCAGCATAGTAAAATGGCGCGCCTTACCAGCAGTGTGAGGAAGGCCACCAGCTCAGTAAAGTGCGGAGGTAGGGAGTGGCCCACGGGAATGACACCAAACAAGGCAACTATTGGTGCAGGGCAGATGTCGGCAGATGCAATGGCAGAAAGTGCATTAAATATACCCTTCCAGGATAAAGTCAGAGCAAGGCAGGAGTGGAGGGAGGTATAGCAGGGAAACCAGGAAAGTGATTACGAGCAAAGTCTCTGATTTGTAGGTATCAAAAGGCCCATATATAACATTTGTAATAAAAAGCAAATTTTCTGACATAATTCATTTTACTTGACCATTCACATTTTACTTTTTCCAACCTCTATGTCAGAATTAAAGAGGCTGTTTTTGGTACTATGGCATTAAGACTCACATATGTTAACAAGCTCTGTTCTGATTGGCTCATTAAAAAAGACCAGTGTGAATGGGCGGAGCTAAACAGCTGAAGGCTGTATAAACGGATATCCAAGTGCAAAGGTTTGCAGGCCCCTGGTCAAATAACATGTTTGTAGTGATTTTAAGACAATAAGTTAAAAGAAAACTCACTTCTGCATATTTAAATGAACAATTACTGTTTATTTGCTGAATATAACATCAGAGAAAATAAAACATGTGGTCTGTGCAAAAGGTATGGCACATTTAATATATATAATTAATTTATTTGTTAAATTCAGTAAATTGAACCTGTACACTGAATTTTGGATAAAAATGTAGTTTTTACGATTGTGATCTTATCTTCACTTCTTCACATTGTCATAACTTATCGTTTGGCCAGATGTATGCAAGCTTTTACTCTGGACTATAAATGAATTTGTGACATCACAAATACAATCAATTCAAAATATGTATTTGTGTACCACATCAAGTTATTTTATTTTTTAAAATGAGGTTTTCCATTAAATGGGCCCGTACAGTCTCAAATGAGCTGCATAAAATCTTTTCAGATTTGTCATCTCTGTTGTCATCAATTGTGAAACTCAGTGTAAAATTCAGGTAAAGAATAGTGATGCAGTCTGAGAACTGCTCCCAAAACCGAACTACTCCCACAACACACACCCCACCAGCATGCCATCTGGGGGGATACTGCATTAACCTATTCACTGTTTTGTGTAGAAGCCCAAGAAGAAGAAACCAGAGAAAGACTCTTCAAAAGCCAACGGATCAGAGAGCACAACCAAGAAAAGCAAACCCAAAAAGAGTGAAGATCCGCCAGAGGAGAGTGCCAGTACTCCTGCCAAAAGTCAGTGCATTTCATCTGTGTGTGTTTGTTTCGGCATTATGGAATATGTGACCTAAAATGCCTAATACAGTGGTGCCTTGCTTACGAGTTTAATTCGTTCCGTGACGGAGCTCGTTACTCAAATTACTCGAATATCAAATAAATTTTCCCTATTGAAATGAATTGAAATGCCATTAATCTGTTCCGGACCTCCAAAAACACCGCATTGTTTTGTTATATGTTTTTAAATAAGAAAAGTGTACTTATAAATAACGAATATTGTATAAAAACACAATACAATAGAACACACTGCAATAAACTGGTTTTATTAAGTATAATGTACAGCATTTGCCTCGGAGATCAGACGACTTAAAGATGCTGAGGCTGCTATGATTCCAGCAAAAGTTTGGAGGTAATCCTCAGCGCCTTCATATCCGCGCTCGCTGCCTCACCACGCCTGACAACCGAGTGAATGCCGTCCTCTTTTCAAAATTCTCGAACAAGCCCCGACTGGCTTTAAACATCTCGCCCGATGCCTCGTCCGCCGAAGTGCCTGGGTCTGCTGCAGCAAATCGCCGTAAATAGCTCGAGTCTTCTCGCAGATTATCACCTCCGTCACGGGATCTCCTGCGAGCTGCTTTTCCATCAACCACACCATCAGCAGCTTCTACATGTTTTCATGGATAGATGCCCGCAGTTTAGAAAATATTTTAACACCCTTGGCTGCCGTTATAGCCTTTATCGACTCATTCTGCTTCAGTAAGGTGCAGACTGTAGAAGTGCTACGCTTGTACTGCTTCGCCAAGTCGACTACACGCACACCTTGGTCGTGTTTTTCTGATTTCTTTCTTTAATTCAGTGCACATCATCTGCTTCTTCTCAGCACTGTCCTTCGCACTCACTTTCTTTGGACACATGGATGGATAAACAAACTTTTGCAAAAGAACTGCAAGCACAAATGCTCGTAACCCAAATTTTAGCTCTCAACTAAAACAAAAAATCGGCAGAGAGACGACTCGTTCCTTGAAAAACTCGTAAGTGGGGACACTTGTAAGTCAAGGTACCGCTGTACAGAGTGTGTGTGTGTGTGGGAGGGAGAGAGAGAGAGAGAGAGAGAGAGAGAGAGAGAGAGAGTGTGTGTGTGCGTTGTGTATATTCATTTGTGCTCACAGCCAGTCTGTAGGGTGAATAACTTCAGTCACCTGAAAAATATGTATTGTCCAACAGATGGAAAGACATTAAAGAAAAAAAAACCTGAAATGGACAAGGGAGAGACAGAAGACAAAGAGATGAAGAAGAAGACAAAGAGCGCTCCAAAGAAGAAGAAAAGTAAGAGTTTGACTTCCTGTAAATGTCCTGGCAGGTGGAGCCATTCGGTCAAACAAAACAATTAACACAATAAACACAATTAATTCTGCATTACATTTAGTGAATTTCCATAATTTTGATTCCTCTAAATATATTTGCTGTATTGTTAACCACTGCACTCAGCTTGTATCGTTTAGATGCATTAATATATCATTGTTTAAATTTTAATATGTCTCTGAATTCAGATTCTGACGACGAGGAAGATGATGATGACGAAGAAGAGACACCACAAAAAAAGACAAAGAAAAAAACCACAAAGGAAAATATACCAGCAAACACCAAGGAAAAGAAACCAAAGGCCAAAGGTCCAAACTGCCCTGCTTTGTTACTGAATTACTGAACGCAGTACTGTGCAAAAGTTTTTGGCCACCCTACATTTCTTCATATTTTGCTTCTAAAGATCCAGACTTTATTGTATTCGTAATGTCGTCTTGAGGAACAGTTCTCCAGGCTACCTGAAGGACTTTCAAAGTTCTCTTATTTTCAGTCCAGTCCCTGAACCTGGCCAGTTTCAGAGGAATGTTTTTTTAAAATAAATCATTCAAAGCACATCTTAAGTCCTGAACCAGTAAAGAAACAGATGTTCCCCCAACCCCCGCCCCCCCCTGTGTTATATGTCAGTGAATTAACTGTAATCATGCAGTAAAATGTGCAGAAGGGCATCACTGTGTAGTCAAATCTGTTGCTTTTTTTTCCACACCTGAAAGTGTTAAGGCAACAAACAGCTGTTGGAATTGGCCTTTGTAAATAGGCCTTTCTTGTATAAGTTTATGGCTGTTATGTCATGCTTATGTAGGTGTTATAAGGACTTATGAATGAACGTGTGCTCATTTTCTCCATGGCAAAAAGAGACATTTTGTTCCACTTTTCCAGAAAATAAAAATGAATCTGAAAGCAAAGGAAAAACGAGTAAGCCCAAAAACGAAGCTGCTTCCATGTTTCAGATAAATGGAGATAAACCAAACTTTGTCACCAAGAAGAAAGGTGATCAAAGCTCCACACTCTTTGTCTAGAATTCTAAATGGATTTAATACTGTTATGTTGTGATTCCATCTCTGACCGTGTGTGTGTTTGTATATGCAGTTGTTAAGTCAGACAGCGAAGACAGCGAGGAAGAAGTCAAACCGAGTAAAAACAGGAAAAAGCAAAGCACGTCCAACCCAGCCTCCATGTTCCAGACTGGAGGAGAGAAGGAGAAGGAGAAAGAGAAGAAAAAAGAGAAGGAGAAGGAGAAGAACAACAAGAAAAAGAGTGAGTGACAATTCTGGAGTTCTTGGCGAAAAACATTTTTTTCTCTATCCAGCTCTGTTCTATATTAGACTGGTTGTGTCCGGGCCCTCACACTACACACACATGCACGCACACACACACACACACACACACACACACACACACACACACACACACACACACATCTTAATTAACCTTAAATCTTTCTCTTATGTTTACCCCCATGAATACATTTCTGATTGGTTCGGGACTTAAGTTAGATGTGTTTTGTTCGTAGGTCACTGTGTGTCTTAACAAACAAAAAACATTCCTCTGAAACTGGTCAGGTTCAGGGACTGGACTGAAAATGAGAGTCTTTGAAAGTCCTTCAGGAAGCCCGGAGAACTGTTCCTGAAGATTACTTTAAAAATACAAGAAAGTCTAGATGTTGGAAAGCACAATATAAAGCAATGAGTGGTGGCTCAAGACTTTTGGATTAAACAGTTTGGCACCTAACCTTTAATTTCCTCACAGGTTCAGCTAAAGCTGAAGAAAGTGAAGAGGAAAATACCACCAAAAAGAAAAAAGGCAAAGGAAAGAAGGGCAGAAAAGTAGGTTGAATAACACATGACTACTATTAACTGTGTGACATAAACAGTCAAAATGAACAAGTACATTAAATAAATGTTATTTTCCCTCCCTCAGGAGGAGCGGGCCCCATCTCCGGAAGTTGAGTTTGATGATCTGGAGGAGTTTGTTCTGCGGCCAGCACCTGAGGGAATGACCGTGAAGTGTAAAGTGACCCGAGATAAACGTGGAATGGACCGAGGCTTTTACCCCACGTACTACCTCCACCTGGACAACGAAAAAAAGGTTCCCTGAATGCAAAGATTATCAAAATGTTGGAGGGGGTGACGACTTTTGCACCGTCACCTACATACCGTTTTAGTTACAGCACTGTGCAAAGGTCTTAGGCATCTATGCAAACAGTTTCAAGCCATTTTCTCAGCATGTGATCAAGTGTCTTTCTGACAGCAAAAAAAGTAGTTGATATTTTGTGAGCTGGTTAGAAGAACACAGGTTTGGTTCCAGGTTTAATGTTAATGTTGCATTTATTTGCATTTATTGTTTTTTTTATTTATTTGCATTAATTATGCATTTATTTGCATTTATTGTAATATTAGTATTTTATCTTAAGCTATCATTATCTTATGGCAAAGTGTTCACTCAACCATTTCCAGATCTCTCCTCATAATGTGGAAGTCTGGCTAGAACTAATCTATGATTTTTAATAGAAATGTTTTTAATGATGTCTTTTTCATCTTTAAGGTTTTCCTCTTGGCTGGACGAAAAAGGAAGAAAAGCACAACCTCAAACTATTTAATATCTATAGACGCCACAGATTTGTCCCGGGGAGGAGACAACTTCATTGGAAAGCTGAGGTAACAAACATAGCAGACTGTGAATGTTGTACTGTACAAAAGCAACTGGAAAGCGACTGATTGGCAACAGGTTCATTTTTAAACCTGACAACAATCTCAAATACACTGTCAATGCAGTCAAAGCACCCCAATACACTATGAAACACTAACAGTCATGCGTTGGCCTCCCCAAACATTACTGAAGCAGTGTGGGACCATCTCGACAGAGAACATCCAGAGAAAACACCAACATCCAGAGAAAATGCTTTGGAATGACATTCAAAAAGCCTGGAGAACAATTCCGGAAGACACTTAAAGACAGGAAAGCTTATATAGCTGTGAAAGGTGCTCAAACCAACTGCTGACTTCAGAGCTAGTTCAAATAAAAAAACAACTTGTGTTTATACTGCATTGACGTGTTTGTTTGTAGTAAATCACTGTATCGACCTACTGTCT
Organism: Alestes dentex; assembly: GCA_037576975.1. Classification (NCBI taxonomy): domain Eukaryota; kingdom Metazoa; phylum Chordata; class Actinopteri; order Characiformes; family Alestidae; genus Alestes; species Alestes dentex. The sequence continues at coordinate 9,302 of JBBIGA010039427.1, forward strand.
CATTTTCCAAGAAAATATAAAGAAATGAGAGGTGGCTCAAGTACAGTACTGTAGATATTGCATCATTCAAGGTATTCCCATAGGAATGCATTGCTTTCTAGTGGTTTTCACTGTTTTAGTGGTGGTGTTATTTGCTTGATGTACAGTTCATACTCCTTTTGCTTTTGTTGTCATATTAGGTCAAATCTGATGGGTACCAAGTTTACAGTGTTCGATAATGGTCTGCATCCTGACCGTGCCCTCAGGGACTTGTCCAATGCCCGGCAAGAACTGGCTGGTATCATTTATGTAAGAGCTCAGAATAGTAGTTTGCATTTGATTCAGATGTTAAAAATTGCAGAAAATGACCATGATTGTGTTTTTTTTCCCCAGGAGACTAATGTGTTGGGCTTTAAGGGCCCTCGGAAAATGACAGTGATCATTCCAGGAATGGATGAAGACAACGAACGAGTGCCTATTCGTGCTCAGAGTGTAAGCTACATTGGAGCAAATAGTATTGTCATACATACATATATATGTGTGTGTGTGTGTGTGTGTGTGTGTGTGTGTGTATGTGTGTATATATAAAATGGATGGATGGATGGCTAGATGGATGGAATACCCAAAGTGTGCCACCACAACAGCTTAAGAGCTGCCAAAACATGGACTCCACAAGACCTCTGAAGGTGCCCTGTGGTAACTGGCACAAGCACCAGGTCCTCAAAGTGCTGTTAAGTTGCACCTCTTGTTCCAGCAAATCCCACTGACGCTTGATCAGATTTAGAGGCCAGGGCAACTCATTATGTTTCTCAGACCCTTCCTGAACAGTGCCTGCAGGGTGGGGACATTGCTATTAGAGAACAGCATCTACATGAAGGGATGAACTTGGTCTGCAGTGATGTTTAGGCGTCAAAGTAATGTCAACAAAAATGCAGGGCCCAAGATTTCCCAGTAGATCATCACCCAGAGCATCACACTAGCTCCGCTGCCTCGCCTTTTTCCCATCCTGGTGCCACCTCTTCCCCAGGTAAGCAGCTGGCCATCCGCATGGAAAGCGACTGATTCATGATTCATCAGATAAGGCCACCTTCTTCCATCATTCCACACTACAGTTCTGACTGTGGGAGATTTCGGTGGTGGACAGGGGTTAGCATGGGCACTTTGACAGCTCTGATGGAAGTGGTCTCCTCCAGTATGACAGTGCCCCCACAGGGCTAGACTTCACTGGACTAAACCCCACTCAGACAAACTGAACTGCATCACTAGATCCGACTGCTTGTTCAGTAAAGGAGCTTTTCCACTGACGCAAGAAACCACACCATACCAAAACTAGATGTAATAAAGTGAGCCGTACACAAGCCGCACCCATTACAGCTTGATGGCAGGGCCAAAAGCAGGCCGAAGTGAATGCGTCACTGCTTTCTATGTGGTAAAAATGTTGTCATGACAACACATGGACTTGGAAAGAGGCCATTACTTTTTTTTAACTGTCCAAAAAAACAGCAATGGAGACATGAACTAACAACTGGAAGGCTGACAAAGTATAATCACTACTGTCTGTTTGGGCTGAATGTACATTTCAGGGGGGAGTTTTTAATGCTGTGAGAAATGCAAAGGTGTACCAAGACATCGCAAGTTAGCTGGTTTATGTTTTCATCACGCAGCTAAACAAGGCTGAGAAAAAATGGAAGACCATAAACACAGAAAAACTTTCTGCTGGTTGGACTCCATTGTCGCAGTTTAGGGAAAACAACCGGGCATACATTATTGGGAGAAACTGCACATCAGAAACACCGTTATCGGGCTGAGATACACTAGAAAATCAAAACGTCTTTTCCATTGCAGTATGGTTTAGGCACCACAGTTCCTTGTACACCTGTGGAAAAGTGCCTTAAGTTTGTTCACTAAGTTTGTTCTTATTTCTGCAGGACAACGACGGGTTACTGATGCGTTTCCAGAACAGACAGCTGGATAACCTGATTGAGCTCCATAATAAAGCACCAGTTTGGAATGATGATACAGCTTCCTATGTCCTGAACTTCTCTGGACGGGTCACGCAGGCGTCTATCAAAAACTTCCAGATAGTTCACAGCAAAGACAGTAAATATCCCGCTCTCTCCATCCGTGTTTGGGGTTGGTTCTGCTGTGATCATGAAGACGTAGAGCAGGCTGTTTATGTGAGGATAAAGGTTTATTTAATGAAATCAGATCACTAAACAAAACAAACACTGGACATCATGAATTTTCAAGGAAAAAGTCTAAAGGGGTGCACAAAGAAAACAAGTCTTGACCCACTCCTCATTTCTTTCGATTTTATTTTGAATAACCTTGTTGGTGCAAAAATACTAGTTTATGCCTGTCAAAATGTGTTTGGTATATTGAATAGATTCAATGAAAGAAATGGGAGCAAACGTTTTACTGCGACTCCAAAGTGCCTAAAGAGACAAGGTGTCGCGATAAAGGACTTCTATCCACTCAGCATTCAACAAAACAAGTATACTGATCACTGCCTGATCATCTGGAATCATCTGGACCTGTTTCTTCACTGGTTCAGGACTTCAGTTTGATGGTCTTTGTTCTGCTTGAATAATTCATACGTAGGTCACTGTGTGGCTTAACAAACAAAAGAACATTCCTCTGAAACTGGTCAGGTTCAGGGACTGGACTGAAAATGAGAGTCTTTGAAAGTCCTCCAGGAAGCCTGAAGAACTGTTCCTCAAGACTACATTAAAAATAAAAGAAAGTCTAGATCTTTGAAAGTAGAATATGAAGGAATGAGGGGTGGCTCAATAATTCTGCATGGTGCATTAGAGAACTGACAAACACAGACTGAAACACAGAGCAACAGGGAACACCTGGGGACTAGGATGGGGTAGAGATAACACACACTGAGGAGGAGGCAGGACGGAGGCAGGGCAAAAAACAACAGCATATGGCACACGCAAATGTAAATGAAGTCACAGACAAGGCACATGACAAAAGTTACAGTTTTCTGTATTGTTTACTGACTATTGTTGTTTTCTGTTTATTGTGAATTGTTGCTTTGTATCATCGGTGTTGTTTTTGTTTTCTGTAATGTTTATTGAGCTGTGTTTCCCATATTGTTTATTGTTTGTGTTGTTGTTTACAGACAGTTATATCCTGATGCAGTTTGGACGTGTATCTGAGGACACATTCACTTTGGACTATAAGTATCCGCTCTGCGCCGTCCAGGCTTTCGCCATCGCACTGTCCAGCTTTGATGGAAAACTGGCCTGTGAGTGAAGCTAACACTTGGAAAACAGATAAACAACAAACAGGAGGAAAACACACCACAAGGCTTTTCCTAAGATTTCCTTGATCGTCGTTAGTGCCTGAGACTGAACGGACCTTCCAGCCTCCAAAGGAAAACTACAGATTTTGTGTGTACGTGTGTGTGTGTGTGTGTGTGTGTGTGTGTGTGTGTGTGTGCTTTCTTTGGTCCCCTTTGATGCATTTTCACTGAATGGGCTTTAAAAGCTTTTGTTTTTTAAAGCTTGGTCAAAAGAGGGATTTTATTTGTTTAAAGTTGATGAAAACAGTAAAAAAAAAAAAAAAAAAAGGATTCATGCCTTTGTTATTGTAGCATTGTAGTTCATGAGTGTGATCCTGCAGCTGATTTTAATTTGTATTAAATGTAGTCAATAATGAATGTATTTATGTAAAAGTGGCACTACAGATAAATATTGTTGAATAAAATTCAACCAGCAATGCATGTAGGGTTTTAGTTCATCTGTCCTGATATCTTTCAGCTGTGGGAGTGTTTTCATTAATATTCATTATTTGTTCATTAATGAATGGTTTGTGGTTTAGAAAAGGGAAGTGATCAGTATTTCCTTAGGCTATAGAATTATTGTTATTATTATTATTAGTCGTAGTAGTAGTAGTAGCAGTCGTAGAAGTAGAATAAAAGAAGGCATCCTCATCTTCTTTTAAAGTCCTGCTGCCCCCTGGTGGCTTTTACGGTCTCTAGTGCCTTTCCTTTATATTCTGCAGACGCGTGGCCGTGATCACGTGTCCGCGCCATATTGGACGGCAGAAGTGAGGGTTTGATATAGAGAGATATATAGACAGAAACGGACTAGTGACAAATGATATACTTTTTCATTTGTTGACAGCTGTTTAAATATGTAAGTGCCGTTATCAGTGGAAGTTGGCTACCTGGATGGAG
>JBBIGA010039486.1:0-13468 GCA_037576975.1 Alestes dentex
TTGTGATCCAGACCTTCTCGTCCAACATCAGTGTCTGACCTCATAAATGCTCTACAGAATGAATGGACACAAATTCCTACAGAAACTCCAAAATCTTGTAGAAAGTCTTCCAAGAAGAGTGGAAGCTGTTATAGCTGCAAGGGGGGACCGACTCCATATTAAAGTCTATGGGTTTGAATTTGCGTTTGCTAGTGGTTGTTTACCTCAGTAATCTTTATGTGACTCGTTCCCCTTTCTTCTCTCCAGCAGCTACTAAACGCACTCCAGCCCGAGCTACTCCGAAGACCCAGTCTAAACAAGCCGTGGGACCCAAAAGGGCACGAACCAAGCAGTCTTTGTCAGAGGATGAGGAAGATGAGCAGGAGGAAGAGCAGAGTGAGGTGGTGCAGAAGCCCAGGAAGAGAGCGAGGAAGCTGAACAGTGACACGGAGGAGAGCCAGGTACGCTCGTGACTTCAGACGCAGTCGGCTCAGGCTGGCTGTACAATACAGGTACACGTAGTACCGTGCCATTAAAATAATGATAGAACATTAGAGGAATTACAGGTATAAATACCGTCAATAAATAAGTAAATACTATTTTCTTGTTCAAAAACAATGTGTTTGTATAATCTACATGGAGAAGTGCCGTCCATAGAATTGGGTACTTTCATCCAATCGATCAGCTGTGTACACGCACACTGTGTACAAGCCTGTGGGAGGAGCGATAAAAATAATAATAAAAATAATAATAAAAAGAAAACGTAAGAGGAACAGTAGTGCGATTGCTGACACACTTGCACTAATTAAGCACCGCATTTTACAATAATGCTCAACGCTTAATGCACCACCTTTATTTTTTTAATTAACACCAGGCACAGGCCTGTTCGAGGACACTCTGGTTGATACTGATTGTGATAGAATTGTGTACTTTGGAGCAGCTGCCCATGAACCGAACTTCAAGTGTCTGCTGGAGGGGTATAACCACATCCTCTAGGGTCCTGCAACCCCATCCAGTACCTCTAGGCTTGAGTTGGAGTGGAGTTTGTGATCCAGAACGAATCACCCAACCTCAGTACCTGACCTCACTAATGCTCGCGTGGCTGAATGCGGTCAAATCCTCACAGCAATGTTCCAACGTTTAGTTTAAAGCCTCCCGGGAGGAAAAGAGGGCTGCTCATAATTAGTGCCCGTTCAGATCAATTATTGGATGAGCACGCGTCTTCAAACTTTTGGATCAATGATGTATGTGTAATGTACATCATTAGTGCTCACTTTAGCTTTCCAAGACGTGCCCCTGTGCCGGAGTCCTGCCAGATCGGTCACTTATTAGTGTTCTGGAGACTTATTTACTATCTAGATGCATTTCTGCTAGAAAATGTGTAGTGTGATTGCATGGATTGCAAACCACACCCAAACGTTGGTTTTGCGTTGGTTTTACTGGCAAAAAAAGATTTGCGTTAAAAAAAAAATCTTCTCACATCGTGGATTTGAACTTGCTGTCTTCTGATTCAGAGACCCACGCTTAAGGGAATTCGCCGGCTCTTACCCAGCCGTTTATGGGTACGGTCACATAGCAGTGTTCACAGGCTGATCGTTTTTTACATAAAACTGTTCTGAGCTCCACGTTTGTTTCTTCACATTTGTCTTTTTTCAGTTTTTGTCTGTTTCCGGCCTACTTGTACGTGACGTCACAGACTCAAATTTTAAAATGGACTCGTTCTCTCTGTCTCTCTTTCCCCGTATACTGCAGAGTGGCTCGACCACAAAATACGATTTTTTAAAATCAGTCAATAGTTATCTGTGGACACTTAAGGGGATGTTAACGGACGTGTTGGTGTTGGAACCATGCCAATATTTCAAAAACTGTGGGAGAAGCAATGAAAAGAAAACGTAAGAGGAACGGTAGTGCGATTGCTGATGCACTTTTTTAAGTAACACCAGGCACAGGCCTGTTTGAGGACACCCTGGTTTGATACTGATTGAGATGGGAATGGCGTTCAGTGTTCAGTCATTTCACGACGGTTGTTTTTGAGCCTCAGATGATATGAACATTGACTCCTCCAGCAGGACCAGGCTCCTGCAGCAGAGTCGGGCCCGGAGAGGTCACTTGAGGACAGACTTGGCGAAGACCCGGAGCGAGTGGAAGAAGAGGGGAAAAGGAAAGGAAGGAAGAGAGCAGAGGCCGCTCCGAGGTCCGGGGCCGGAGGCTCGACTGCGGACATCGAGAGCGTAAAGCAGCCCTCGCAGAACGGACAGCAGGGGTCGAAGGCCAGCGCCTCGGGAGTCCCCTCCAGCAGCAGCAAGCCTGAAGTTCAGCGGCGGACGCCATGTCCCTACGGCGCCTCCTGTTACAGGTATAAAACCAGTCATGAAGCTAAGGTTCAACAAAGAATCAGGCTAGACATGGTATCTGAAGCTTATTTCCGTTTTTCTCACTTTTTTTTACAAAGTCGTAGCCGCGGAGGGGGTTTGGTATTAAGACCTACAGGCGTACACACGATAACAAAACACATCAGATCTGCCGTTTTTAGTCAGTGTTTACCTTAATGTTTGTTTTAAAACCTACAGTTGAATTAAATATGGGTATGGAGATGGATAAATATATTACTTTCTATGTTATACTTTAATGGAGTGATATAAGTGGTCTCTATAATAATACCGAACATCATAATTGGGTTATTGGTGGAGCTCACTCTGAGGTGCAGGTCAGTATTATTTAGACCAGCGGCCCCCAGTCAGCGCCTTGGACCAGTTTAATGTAAAAGAATGTTTTCACGGGCCGCTACAGATACAACTAAGAACAAAGTGGGTCAAAATTAGGGGTGTCGAATTAACGCGTTAAAAAAAATTGACGCTGATTAATCGCACCACGTGACTTTGAGCACCCGGCCGCGTTCTGGCCACAGTTGCTCTGGAAAATGAAGACGAGAACGTGCTGCTTGGCCTAGTGAACGGAAAGTTTACGTTTAAAAACGGAAAGATGAACTGTTGTTGGGAGTCTCGTTATCTGCAATTCATGCAACAAGGAATTTTTGTATCATCGGAGTAAATCACGTGTAAAATATCACCTCAACGCAGAGCGTTTAGGAGCAAACCCTCGTTCCAGACATCCCCAGATTAAAATGCTTCTGACGTCTGTGCTTGTCTGTACATTGTCTTAACCGGCACCTTTTAGATTGACTTAGTTCTATCACTACTGCTGAGGCGTTTTTTTATTTTTCTCCCTCAACATATTTTTGATTGTGACCATTACTGCACATGAACAGTTTAAAAAATTTTTTTTGCCGGGAATACCTTTACTGCAAAAAAATGTGTGCTATTCATTTAGATTAATTAATCAGAGAGCTTGTAATTAATTATGTTGGTTTTTTTTAATCGTTTGACGCCACTGATTAAAAATACGAAGAATCTCCCCAAAGACGTTTTTTACTCATTTTTGCTGGCTTGTTGTGCCGTACCACGGGACCTAGACGAGCATTTTTTTTTTTTTTTCAAAATAAAAGTTCTTTCAGACTGATAATCAATAAAATATTTTTCATGATGTCTTTCTGTGCGGCCTGGTACCAAACGACTCACGGACTGATGGTTGGGGACCTCTGATTTAGAGTGTTGCATTAAAATATAACGTATTAAATGATATAATTGTCTCCATAGCTGGGAGTGGGTGGGGTTTGGTATTAAAGGATACAAATGATGACAAAACGGATGTGCAACATCTAGCATTTTTAGTGAACCTTTGCTTTAATGTTTGCCTTAAAACCTGCAGTATAAGTAAGTAAGTCTGTTAACTGGTTGATAACTGTTAATTTATATATTATACTTTAATGTAAGACTTTCATTACAAAACCAAACCCCTTATTTTTACCCCTTTAAATTACCTTAATTTCCCAGAAATTAAAGTACATTAAGGGAAAAAGTGCACAGCTTAAGGGGTAAAACCTACTGAATTAAAATTATAGAACCCTTAAATAGTAGAACCTCCTGAATTAATGCCTTATGTTTGAGATTGAGGGGTTTCACACCTTAAATCCACTTTTAAGGTAAAATTAAGGAAACGGTTAACAAATTAATGGCCATTTAATTCAAACGAAGGGGTTTGGTGTATTTTCAGGGGTAAATTAAAAGCACATTTTAAGTACATTGTGTTTCAGAGTGTATACAGAAAACTGAATGAGCATCGTTACCGGTTCACTCTGGGGTGCTTGTCAGAACACAGAGAGACGGAGGAGGGAACTTTCTGTGCTGTCAATAACAAGGCAGTGTGGGCACACATGAGTGTGTGAAATTAACAGCAAGTAACAAAATGTTCACAAACACATGCCAGAGATCCGGTCCAGCACGGTAGCACTGTCCGATTGGCCCGTGAAAGTCACTGAGCTCTTCAGAGCTCTTTCGGCTGCCAGCATTCGTCAGTGGAGGCTGGATGCTTGTATGTTTGATTGGATGCTGACCTGTTATCAGTATGACTGAAAAAAAAAAAGGGTGAAGGGGGGTGTCCACATACTATTGGCCAACTTGACAATTGTTTCAAGGCTACTTGCATAGAGACTTCAAACACTGATTAACATTTACACTTAAACATGACATTATACTGCAAATTTTATTGCAGTTTCTAGTTTTGTGATGATGAATTTAGCAAATGATGCATTAAAATACGCATCTGGTCTATAAATCACAAATGAATAATCGAGTATTGCCTTCAAATTCGGACGTTTTTGTCGATTTGTCGTGGTTCGAGGGGAAATTGGAAAGACGTAGACGTGCAGTTTGTGCGATACAAACTACCGAGCGTAAACTTTAATTACTTGTTGGACGCATTAACCTCGTGAAACTATAGAATTAAACGTGTTTTGAATGATCCCAATCTTTAACCACTGGAACATGTGTTTCTGATTCGGCTTCAAGCTATTGCTTTTCATTCCCCTCATTTCTTAAATCAGACACGATGTGAAGTCCCTCTGTCCAAATTGTTTATCTTGCGATATCAGGACACCTTATTATTTCTTTGTTTCGTCCTTTCGTTGCAAATTCTGACAGATCAAGGGCGCTTAGAGTCGAGTCCAAGGTAAATGTTCCTCGGGGACGCTGGGCTACGTTCCAGGTGCTTGAAATGTGGCGTCTTTTATCCATAGAACGATCCCCTTGAAGACCTTTTGATTGGAAAAGCAGTTGAGATATCACCTCTCTTCACATTTTAACCCTGGCAGTGTCACCGGCGCCTTTTAAAGTGATTGATGTCGCCGGGCTGGTCTCTTTAAGCCTTTAAAAGTACACCGATAAAACGGTGAACATGATGAAAAGAGCTGGATGTACTTTCTACTGAACAGGCAGCTGCGCACATGGGTTTGTTTTTTTTTCCAGGCTGCTGTCTTTGGCCTCCTCGCTCTTCCTTAACTACCTTTGCGGACACATAAATGCTAAAATTGAGTGGGCAGAGGCCGCGGGGCCTTCCGAGGTGAACGTCTCAGAATGTCTCAATCTTTAAAACCCCGCTCTGCGCGGACTCTGCGTGCTCTGTTGTGTTTGCGTTTGGCGAGTTTTAGAGTGTTCTGTGTTGAGCTGGTTTAATCCATGGTGTAAATCGATAAATAACACTTCACGCTGTGGCCTCGGTTTCTTTTACAGCGCTGTAAAATCGCATATATGTTTTCTTTTTTTCCCTCCTTTCTTAGGAAAAATCCAGTCCATTTCAAGGAGTGTAGTCACCCAGGGGACGATGACTATGAGGAGGAACGTGGTGAGGAGGAGGACGAAGATGACGATCGGCCCGAGTGCCCTTACGGCACCGTCTGCTACAGGTGAGTCGTGTTGAAGAGACGTTTCTCAGGTTAACGGTAAGTGTTCTTAATGAACGCTGAGGCTGGTCTTACAGGGGGAAACTTTCACCTAATTTTAGGTGCGCAGAGCTAAATGGTTAAAACTAAATATGACTTGTGATGAGACAGCCAATCAGAACGCTCCTAGCAGGCCCTGACATCAGATCAGGTGATATCAGAGTAGCGTCTATTGGGACCTATTGCTTCTTAGGTGATAACGAGTAAGCCTGTCTAGCTTGTTAGAATTAATTTGCATATTATTATTTTACTCCAACTATAATCGTAATAAGAAATTTAAAAATATGATGATTTTATTATTATTATTATTATTAGTAGTAGTAGTAGTAGTGGTAGTAGTACCATTAATGCTGGGCAACAATTTTAATCGTGATTAATTGCATGGTCTTCTGTAATTAATCACATTGGTATATGCAAAATTAAACAGTTCATTCAAAAGTAGTGTATTGCGCAATTTTATCTATAAAGTACTGCTGTATGAACAAAAGCGCAAGAACATTTGGTTTGTAAACACTTTAATAATAAATAAGGAGCTTTTTAACAGCAGTGTTCCCTTTAAACACAGTTACACAGTTACAGTATAAATATTTCTGTAAATCTCAACTTAAACGTTAATGTAATCAAATCAAATATAAACCCAAAGCTATTTGCCCCTGCAGGGCGTTCATGTTTTATTTAGTTTGTTATAGAAAAACAAGTTCCCCTCAGAGTCCAGAGCAGCTGCAAAAGGGAACGACTCCATATGAAAGTCTACGTATCTGAATGCAGTGTCATTAAAGTCTCTGTTGGTGTAATGGTCAGACGTCCCAATACTTTTGTCCTATATAGTGGGACACCTGACCCCCCCGCGAGACGTAGAGCTGCGTGCTGCGTGCACCCACAAACTTTCAACATATAAGGATTATTAAAAACCCGTGTTAACCTGTGATTATTGTTGGCGTTAAGTAAATAATATGTTAACGTGATTATAGAGGGTCAACATGTCCAGTCGTAATTATTATTATTATTATTAGTAGTAGTAGTAGTAGTAGTAGTAGTAGTAGTAGTTTTATTATTGTTATTATTGTTGTTATTATTATTATTATTATTATTATTATTATTACACTAATAATATGAAAAAATAGCAGTTGTATAGCACCTTCATGCAAGAAATGGTGTGCTCTGCAGTGACGAAAGGAATGGAAAATGGGCACAGAAAATAAAATGGAAAAATAAAAACAGATTAAAATAAATAGAATTTAAAAAAACAGAACCCTCTTCAAGAAAATACAGTTTAAAAGATGGAAAATGCATCAAAAAACATCAAAATCAAGTAAAATACAGCAAAAAAAGGGCAATAGTACATAAGTGCAAAGCAGAGTGCAAAAAGAGTTTTAGGCCTGAATCAGGAAAGTCTTGGTTAATTAAAGGCAAAAGTGAAGAGATTTATTTGAAAATATTTAGCGACATGCATACATACATTGTTTCCATTGTTATGATCAAGTTATGATGAGATAATGATGTCTCTAAGTGACGGCATGTACAGTAATAATAATGGACCATTTTAGCTCCGCCAAAACAGAGTGACATAAAATTTCTCCCTTTAATGGATGTTTTGAACCAGTTTAACACTGAATAAGAGAGGTCATCCAGCTTTGCGGGACGATTGATTGGAAAATCATGGTCAATCATATCAAACGCTATGATTAAGTCTAAGAGCACGAGACCTGAGAGCTTATTTTCATCAGAGTTTAGTCTGAGGTCGGCGATTATTATTTATTTATTTTTTCAGTTTCAGTGCCGGCGTGTTGTGAACCCCGATTAAAATAATTTCCTCTAGGATTGAATTTTCATTAAGGAAGGAATTTATTGGTACTGAAATGATCTGAAAGTACTGAAAGTATCTTTCTAATGAGTGGAAGGTTGGATTTCGGCCGATAGCTGGTCAGTGCATTACCTTGCAGGTTGGGTTTCTCCAGTAGGGGTTTCATAACAGCTGTTCTGAAGGCATCTGGAAGGAGTCCTGGTTGAAGAAATGTGTTTATGATCATCAGGACGTGACTCAAAACCGGCTGGAGCCAAACCGATTCCTGTTTACTTTCACACAGCAGGAATGAAGAGTCTTTACATCCCACATCCCAGAAGCCTTAAAAGTGTTTTTTTTTCCAGTGGTTGTCTAGTAAAGGCTGTTTAGTAATGGCTGTTTTAGTTTACGTTTACGGCATGTGGCAGACGCTCTTATCCAGAGCAACGTACATCAGTGCTCATGTAGTCCACGTCTGTTCTTCCTACCTGTAAAGCTACAGTAAGATCAACGTCTGCTTTTAACCAAGTTACTGCCAGCTAAGTTACACACCTTAACAAACCTTGAAGACGTGGGTCTTGAAGACAGCGAGGGACTCTCAGATCTGATTGCAAGAGGGAGTTCGTTCCACCACTGGGGGGCCGAGACTGAGAAGAGTCTTGATGCGGGTCTTCCTCTTCTTTTGAGCAACGGAGGTTCAAGACGAGCAGTGCTTGAAGCTCTGAGAGGACGAGAAGTGACGCTGCTTGATCAGTGCTGATAAGTTTGGAGGTGCAAGTCCGTTCTTGGCCTTGAAGGCGAGTGTAAAGGTTTTGAACTTGCAAGCGGCCGCAGGGAGCCAGTGAAGGTTCAGTAGTTCAGGTGTAGAATTTAGGAACATTGAAGACTAACCTCACCACTGCATTCTGAATCAGCTGATCGGAAGAGGGAGTTCGTTCCACCACTGGGGGGCCGAGACTGAGAAGCGTCTTGATGCATGTCTTCCTCCTCTTTTCAGCAGTGGAGGTTGAAGACGAGCGGTGCTTGAAGCTCTGAGAGGACGAGAAGTGACGCTGCTTGATCAGCGCTGATACGTTTGGAGGTGCAAGTCCGTTCTTGGCCTTGAAGGCGAGTGTAAAGGTTTTGAACTGAATGCGAGCGGCCGCAGGGAGCCAGTGAAGGTTCCGTGGTAGAGGAGTATGAGAATTTAGGAAGATTGAAGACTAGTGGTGTCGTTACCTTCAGTGGAAGTCCAGCCAGTAGAGAGTTGCAGTAGTCCAGTTTGGAGATGACCAGAGACTGGACGAGTAACTGTGTAGCTTCAGTGTTGAGAAAGGTGAGAATTCTTCTGATGTTGTAGAGGAGGTCTCTGCAGGTCCTGGAGAGGAGGTCAACCTGCACAATTAGTTATTCTATGTTGTTTAGTACTAGTTAGAGTAGATATATATATGGGGCAGCTGTTGGTCTAGTGGTTAGGGAGTTGCCCCTGCCATCAGAAAGTCATGGGTTCGAATCCTAAGACTGCCAGTGGCACCACTGAGGTACCTTTGAGCAAGACACCCTGGGTGCACCTCGTTGGTGGCAGCCCACTGCTTCACTTGGTGAATGGTTTAAATACAGAGAAAGAAGTTCACACTGTGTGTTCACGTATGACAAAAATGGTCATTTTACACTTTTTTTTTTTTTTACTTTACAACGTATTAAAGTAAAGTAAAGTGGCCCCTTATAGTCACGCGTGAACACACCACAGCACACATTGTGATCAGTGTGAAATTCTTTCTGGCCAAATTAAAGAACCGTCCACTGTACGGTTCTTTAAGAAAGAAAATTCATTTCATTTTTAAAGCCACTAACTTTAGGATGTCTAACCAAGTAGTCATCTCTTCAGAAAAGGATGCACTTAAAGTGATTTGTATATCTTTGTTTTTCTGTTTTCTTTTTCAGGAAGAATCCTCTACACAAAAAAGAGTACAAACACACGAAACCTCCAGGTTAGTATTTCCTCACAAATAACAGACCACAGTTATTATCACATCATGAAAATATAGAAGTCAGAACAAATATAAGGCTCCAGAGCTCAAACTTGTACACCAGGCGCCCCCTTTCAAACCAACAAAAGAGAACCACTCAAGACTTTTAAAAGAATAAGATTCAAGATTCTTTATTTGTCACATGAAGCATGAAATAAATACAAATTTGCAAAAACAAATCTAAAATAAAAAAGTAAATGAACTTAAACAAGGATAAGTTAAAGGATAAAAATATGGAAGCTAGCTTAGAGTGTCTTAAGTTATAAGTTATAAGTGAAGTAACAATCTGACAGGTTTACACACAGCCATTGAAAAAAAATAAGAGAACCCTTTTCCCTTTTTTTCCTGTTCACTGTTTGTACAGTTTGTTGCTATGTGTGTGTGTGTGTGTGTGTGTGTGTGTGTGTGTAAAAATAAGAAACTCCTCCATATGTGTTGTGGGTGCAGTAGTGTGTGTGTGTGTGTGTGTGTGTGTGTGTGTGTGTGTGTGTGTGTGTGTTTTGTGAGTGCAGTAGTGTGTGTGTGTGTGTGTGTGTGTGTGTGTGTGTGTGTGTGTGTGTGTGTGTTGAGTGCAGTAGTGTGTATAGAGCAGCTTTTCTATGGTCTGTATTCCAGCAGCTTCACTCCTGATTCAGTTTCTGACAGATGAGTCACACACTCACACACACACACACACACACACTCACACACTCTGCTCTTAACATCACTGATTTAACTGTTGCAGTTGTAAAATATTGTAAGAGTGTAGTTTAACATTTCAGTACATTATTTATATGTAACATTTTTGTGTTCTGAATTTTGAATCCGGTGTGATCAATTAGTGTATAAAACAATAGTGACCTGCACATTTTACACAGACGCACTCCCACACATTACAAAAGCAACAACCAGAAAAACGATGATGTGGTCTCTTATTTTTTTCCCTTGGCTGTATGTACACTGTGCAAGTGGGTTGTTAAAGTGCGTTGTGCCACATTAGCACTGCATTGAAAGAAAAGGAAGCCCGACGTGCCTCAGCTCCTCCTTTCTGACTCGCCGTCGTTTTATTCAGTGGGGCTGAATGGAGGCTTTAAGCTCGTCAGCGGTCAGGCAACGGGCAGTAATTACCCCAGCCCGTATGATTAATACCCACTGTGCACAAGGCCCAGGACGGGGGGGGGGGCGGCATGTCCACTCCAGCAGCTCAGAGCGTAGGCTGGTCTCCCTTTGATATCCTGATTGACATGAGCGTAAACAAGGCTGCAGGAAATGGGCTGAGAGACGCTGGACTCGGTGCAGGCGAAGATTAAAGGAATACTCCTGAACGGTGAAGTGAATGAAAGCTGGTGGGCATGTGATTGCGGTTCTGTTCGAGCATCAGTAGTGCTAACTGTGCTCTCCAGGCTTTCGTTCACCGTTACCCAGGTTAGGTGACGCGTTCCCCTGAGTAAATTACGCTTCCGGTAGGGTTTGTAAATATCTGAGCTCATAACAGTCCAGTTTCTTTAGGAAATGCGTCATGGAATCTTAAATTTCGCCACCGCATTTGATTCAGTGTTCTTACAATCTACAATGTGAATATGCAGTATATGTTTATAAATATAAAGATAAATATTGATATATGTACAGTCAACCCCCCGACATTCACGGGCGGTTACGTTCCAAGAGCACATGCGAGTTGTGAAAAAATGCGAATTTGTGATGTGGTAAAAAAAAAAAGCCTATTTTTACGTGTAAACTAGGGATGCACCGAAAGTTCGGCCACTCAAAATTTTCGGCCGAAATTGGCAAAATCGGTCGAATTTTTTTTATTTATTTATTTTTTTTTTTTTACGTGACCGAAACAGTGATGATGCAATGATGACGCAACCGCAGCTGATATATCTATGAAAGACACGCGGAAAGCTGTTTGTAAAGCGTGCAAATGCCATATTTATCACATAAAATCAAAACATCCCGATCGCCATGCAGAGTATGAAGCACAGAAGAGGCAAGACCCTTCGACCACACCCACTCGAAGGGCAGCCCAGTGGTTAGGGCGTTCGCCCTGCGATCAGGAAGTAGTGGGTTCAATTCCCAAGACCGCTAGGCACCTCTGAGGTACCCTGAGTGAGGTACCCTCCCCACACTCTGCTCCCCAGGCGCTGTGTTCCTGGCTGCCCGCTGCTTCACTTGGTGAATGGGTTTAAATACGGAGGAAGAATTTCGTGCTGTTCACAGTGTGCTGTGGTGTGTTCACGTATGACAGAATGGTCACTTTCCATCTGTGTTTTTGAAAAGGCAAGAAAGTTTTCCAGTGATGAGTTATATATTTATGTGACAAAATTACTAAATTATATTTTTCTTAATAATTTAGCACTAATTATTAAAAGCAGATGTTTTTTTGTGGCAATGTATCATTTTTCATGCATTTCAGTGCTAAATGATCTGCGGTTTCCACGAATTTGCGGGAGTTGCGTTCTAAGAAAAAATCCGCGAACGACTGAAATCACAAACTCTTTACTGTAAATAAATATTATTTGTACATATAACATGTTTATACTGTTATAATCATACAAATGAATTTACATCATTACATTCAGTACATCATTGTGACTGGATTTACAAAATATGGGAACATGGGAGCTTTTTGTTTAGTTTCTGTGGATCACTAAAGTTTTATACAGTCTTAAAATAGATTTTAACATGTTTTAAGGTCACAAAATGTCTTCTGCTTTATATTTGAGACATTCATTTTTAAAATGATGCCGAAAAAATGAGAACGAGTCACTGTGTTAAATGGCTGAAAACATTTTTTTCAGATAAAAGAGCCTGAAGTGGTACGTCACACAGCTAAAGTTTCAAAACGTCCCATTCACTCCCCAGCCCGTTCAGTCCATATTTCCATAAATGGAAACTAAGTTTCAAAAATAGCCAACTTTGACCAATATATTCAAATGTACCCACCAGTGCCAGCCTACAGTGTTTCATCTCGGCCTATTAGGAGTTTTTCAGCCTGGACTGATTTCTGAAAGAGGGCAACCAATGGTTCGGCCAGTCAGATCAGAGATAATTTGCACATATCAGTCCCGAAGGTACAGCAACAGAAACAGTCTGTTTAAATCTAAGTGAGGGCAAAAAAGGTCATGTAAATCGAGTTAGAGCTTTGTTTGGTACATATAAAAACGGAAAATACATAAAAAAAGAAAAATGCATAAAATGTGCCCTTTTAAACTTATTCACAATAGTCAGCCAGAAAAATTCAGCCGGTGGCGCTCTTGTGGTCAGCCAGTCGGATAGAGTGTGTTGTCGTGTGGTGGAAATGGTTTTATATTTTCCTTTGTTGACGTCTTAAAAAGGTATTAAAAAGAACTGATTTGATTTTACAAATTGAGTAGCCAATCCCCCTCACCGTGACCCTTAATTGTTTGTTTAATCTTTTTGATCGATAACATGATTTACTCTGCGTCCAGATGTGTCCAGGCTTGATCTAATGTACTGCATTTGGTTCTGATCTAGAAGACCATTTAAAACATATTTTTAAAAAAAGACAAAAACATATGAAAACATTAGAGTCACGGTCCAGAATAAAAACCGTTGGCTGTGGAGTGAAAATCTCCTTTTTGGCTCTGAGAACTAGGAAAAGTGGTTGGTGTTTATGGAACTTGCTCACGCATCTCGCTACAAACACCAGCTACAGGCTCTGCTTTTTGTTAGCCTCATGTTACTTGTCGTCTAATCTCAAGTCCCTCGAGGCTTACTGTGTGCCTTCAGAGTCAGTGGGACAGTGAGTTTCTGTCTCTAGCACAAGGAAATTGTACACAAGGTGTGAAGGTGTGTAGATGTGTGATGGTGTGTGTGAAGGTGTGTAGATGTGTGATGGTGTGTGTGAAGGTGTGTAGA
>JBBIGA010039506.1:2692-13464 GCA_037576975.1 Alestes dentex
GAAAGGGACGGAAACTGTCAAGAATAAAGCTGGTGATCTCTTTATGTGAGAATGATTTTGTGCAAAGAACTTCATGAACATGTTTGTAGCCCATAGACCTATTATAACTAAAGTGAGTTTTGCATAATATGTCCCCTTTAAACGATACTGAAAATGACTGGAAGATTACACTCCACCAGTGACTACGATCCAATTTGACTGAGCTTGAACAGTTCTGTAAAGAGGAGTGGCAAAAATTGCACAGTCTAGATGTGCAAAGTTGGTGGAGAAATATCCCAGTAGGTAATTAAAGCGAAATTACCTATATATCCCAATGCAGTAATTAAAGCGAAATTGTTTGTACAAAATACTGACACAGGCTGGTGATCCTTTATCTATCTCTGTGATTGTATTTTTTTTTTCCCCTAAACTGCTACAATCATATCTTTCACTTGGATGTTATAAGTTGTATGAAGAGTTTTTTGTGTCTCCATTTCAGGCTGCGAAGAAACAATATTTTGAATATGATATACGTAATGTACTCACACACACACACACACACACACACACACACACACACACACACACACACATTACAATATCAAGACTAAACCAACGAAGGGAAACTGTGATGTAAAAAAAAATCTGCTCTAAACCTCATTTAAAAGAAATGCCTGAAACTCAATTCAGCGAAATGTTTTGACACTGTGCAGGTCACAATGGCTTCCGCCGGTAAAATATCCATTGTGTTTTTTTGTTTTGTGTCTGAAGTCCACAAGCAATGCCTACAAACAAACAAGCAGTGCTATGGGTTTACACGGAGTAGGAGGTGTGGGAGTTTGCATGAGATTACACCAAATAATGCACAAACACTGAAAAAATCATGCAGCAATATTACTAAATTCAATTACAATTAATCTACCAGTATAGATGACTTTACTGATGAAACTTGAATGAATGCAGATGTACTTGACTAGACTGTACGGCACTCAAGATTTAATTGACCTGAAATTCAAATTTACTAACAGTATAGAAAAGTAATAGTACAACTTCTTCTCTAGCCTGACATGGTTGATATGGTCTCCCGGTGCAATTAATGTTTTCTTCCAGTCACACATAGAAAGGTCTACCCAAGATGAAGTATGACCAAAAGGTAATGTTACAGCAGGAGGAAAAAAATCTAAAGAATCAGAATCAGAATCAGAAAACTTTGTTGGTCCCGGAGGAAATTGCTTTAAAATATGCAAAAACATTTAGCAAACATTATTAAGAAATGAAAACAATAGAAGAAAATCTATTAAAGAGTAGCCACAATTATCCGAAGACATGAGAAGTTAATATTCTTATGTTATATTAATATTCACTTCTCATGTGCTTAAAACAGATGGGTTAGTTCAAAGTCAGTTTTCCACTGATACTGCAGATCACGGGGCATCGCCTAGGACAACAGTATCAGGTAAACATGTGTCTTCCGGTGTTTGCATTTACGTAACTATGTATGTTGTGATGTTTCTCTCTTGTTTTTTTGTGCATCCAAAACCATAGCGTGATTATTATCTTTACTCTGTCTCCTTTGTTGTTCAAAGACAAAATTCTCTTGACCAATCATTCAGAAAAATGTTTTATCAACAGAGGAGCAAACATAATGCTATTTGGAAATAAAGCTACCTGCTTTTCACACCCATATAAAACAGTTTCTGTACAAATACTTGCCACACACACACAAAATAAAGGTGAGAGTAAGGGTTCACTGGAGCCATGCCATAGAAGAACAACTTTTGTTGGTCTAAAGAAGTTTTCCAAAACTACATATATGACCTGTGAATGTGGAGGGTTCTAGTTCCATTGTATACAAATATATTATGTGAATTTAACATTTTCTTGAACCTCAAAATCCATTGGTTCTTTGTACATATTAAAAATGACAAGTTCAGACATCTATGTGGTTTTTCAGATAATGGTCTTTTGAATGAAATAAGGCATCAGTTTCTCCTATTATTGTTTGATAATGGAACATGAGTCACATCCAGTAGAACCAGGTTTTGGTCAAAGTTGTAGTCCACTCCTATTGTAACATTTGTGCTTCAGAATGAACCACTCCCACCATTTTATTCAGGTCTGATCATATAACCAAAACCGTGAAAGGACATCAGAGATGGTAGATAGAGTTCCAAACTAGTCTACATAATGTTCCATATTTCCCTAAAGAATCTGTTCTCAGTCGCATTATCTATTGGTGAAAATAACTGACTGAGAGCAAGGCTAGTCCACCTGCAATGTCATGCTATCTCCTGGTTATACGACCAGAAGGGAATAAGGATGCTTTACCCAAAATGGGCTGTTTAAAGATGATAGTAGCATTCCGAGAATGCACACATGTTGTCATGCACACAGAGGGTGTTGTGTCCGGTATGCCCAGCCCTAAAGTTTTCTGCCTGTCCTGCTACGGTGCTGTAGAAACCCAAACAAATCATCTTTGTGTACAGATAAACATCACGTCCAGCTTCTATAAAGGGGCCATACAAAAGCTTGGCACTGAGACATCATTTTGAAAGAGCAAAAGAATAAGAGTAAAAAATGGGACACAGTTAAAGAGACTGTATTGGCACATCCTTCAGCCTGTTTGCCAAACTTCTGAATGTCCACCTAGAAAGCACTGCAACAGGTACGTCTGCCAGACCTTTCATAACAGACTAAGATACTTACTGTTTGCTACTTTCTGTTGTTGTCTTTGGCAGGGACTGTGTTTGTTGTAATTTATTGTGTTTCCCATGTGCATTTTAATTCCAGGAATGTTAAAAATAATTCTGAAATGGTACTTTGAGGATTTTGTAGATGATCTGGGTAGATGATTAATGTGTATTTTTGAGGGCTGGGCATTGTGGATTCACTCTCATTACAGGTTGGGAGTGATTGTATAAAAAAAATCCCTGATCTGTGAATACCCAGTGTCTTCTGGTATTTGAAGGTTGTTCAGTCTGTTATCGATTGCCAAACATAATTAATTATGTTAATTTACATTACTTGTGTTCGCTTTTCATGATTCTGTGTAATTGTGTACATTGTTATGATTCCTAAATGACTTCTCCAAATACTGATATATATGAATCTGGGATCTCTTCTTGACATAAGATGTATGCTTATATTAAACAGGTTTTTAAATTCTTGTGTTACCAGAGTTGGCCTACTTATATCTTGAAAATGGCTGGATCTGGAAGACCTTGGCTTAGAGACTACCTGGCTGCGCGCCGAATCCGTCGTAGCCGTCTGGTGACCAAAACTGGCCACTGCAACATTGAATATGGCAACATGAGATACAGAAATATCTTTGCCTACATGCAAGACATGTGGTCCACTTTTGTGGAGATCAGCTGGTATTCCTTCCTGCTCTACTATGTGGCCATCTTCATTTTCAGCTGGTTCATATTCACACTTATCTGGTACTGGGTTGGCCGTGATAATGGGGACTTATGGTGGCAGAACCCACCAGAAAACCACAGTGCATGTGTGCTGAACGTGTATGACTTAACTACTGCATATCTCTTCTCGGTGGAGACGCAGCTGACTATCGGCTTTGGCTACCGGGTCATGACCCCGCTTTGTCCAGGCGCCATCACTGCCTTTGTAGCCCAAGTTCTCATTGGTGCCGTTATTGCTTGTTTCTGGTGTGGCGTGCTTGTTAACAGAATTGCTTTGCCCAAGAAAATAGCTAAAGCTGTCACTTTTAGTGAGATGGCTGTCATCTCCTCAAAACAGGACGCACTCTGTTTGCAGATACGCGTGGCCAACCTTCGCAAAAGCTTGCTCGTCAACAGCCAGATCTATGGCAAGCTGATCAGGACAAGAGTCACACCTGAAGGCAAGACTATCATTATGGAGCAGGTCAATGTTGACTTCATGGTGGATGCTGGGAAGGACAATCTGTTTTTTGTGTGCCCCATGACTTTATACCATGTGATTGACAAGTCCAGTCCATTCCTCCAAATGGCAGTGGACATCTTGCCACTGCAGGAGTTTGAGCTGGTGGTGTTTCTGGATGGCACAGCTGAGTCCACCAACTTCAGCTGCCAGGTTAGGACTTCCTACATCCCTCAGGAGATCTTGTGGGGCCACAAGTTCCTTCCCATCATTTGCCAGAGTAAAGAAGGCAAATATCGTGTGGACTTCTCCAACTTCTCCAGGACAGAGCCCGTACCGACAGCTCACTGTGCATATTGCTATCATGATGTGAACTGCCACCACAACTCCACAGATGGCATTGAAAACAAGGGCTTTGAGGCAATTGAGATGGATCAGTGTTGTTCTACCAAAATGTGAAGTGTATCACTGGCAGCCATTTCCATTCAAAAGAGCAAAAAGATCTCAGGAGTTATACTTGATCACATAATTAGGAAAAGACAAAGTTAGAAAAAACAATAAAATCAATAAAGATTGATTGTTGATAGAGGAAACTAGCTCTGTTTACATTATAACATGACTAGCTCAAAGAATGTTTGTGTGGCACGTTCAATATGTAAATATTTTAATATGATGTTAAAATAATACATGCAAAATATTTTAATATGTACTCTGTTGAATTGCTTAATAAAGTAAGTGTTTGATGTACTTTTCAGAATATGTTTTATTTGAACAAATATGAGAAAGTGCACTTTGAATATAAAGTACTTACACATTTGTTATAAATTAAAAGACGCAATTTTAAGAACATTTTCTTTCCTTTGTGTTCAGTTTAATATAAGACTAGCAGCTCATTTGAATGACTGCATTTTCCCTGTAAAGTAACCTGATAAATGTACTAGTTTAGAGTAGTGGGCCATTAGCAAAAAGGCACAGTGCATCCAGCTGTCTCTGTAGCTGCGCACGCTTTCTGGTAAAAAAGTCTTATTTCACTGAGATTTGCTTACTAATCTCAGTGATTAATTGCTTACTATCTAGTGAAATAGTATACAACATGAAAATGAAGTATTTGACTTAACAAGGAAATAACTGGTATTTTATCATCCAGTCAGAATATAATTTTTTTATCTCTTTTGGATTCATGTTTCTTAAATAATCTTCAGGTCTGGCCTGTGTTTTGTCATGTTCCTCAAACCATTCCTGAACAATGTCTGTAGAGTAGCAGGGCACATATACACATACTTACATAGATTTATATACACATATATATTTACATACGCACACAAACGTCTATATTTATTGTATTATTTGTATAGTGTGATTTTTATATTTTACTGTTGTATTAGCTATTCTATAGTTTTGTTGCTCTTAACTTTAACTTCGTTCCGTCCACTTTCTGCCATAGCAAATTTCCCATTTGTGGGACTAACAAAGGTTTATCTTATCTTATATTATCTTATTATCCTGCTGAAAGATGCCACTATCATTGGTGAACACCATGAAGGGGTGAACTTGGTCTGCAACACTTTTTGGGTAGGTGGTAAATGTCAAAGTAGCATATGAATGCCAGGACTCAAGGTTTCCTAGCAGAATATTGCCCAGAATATTGCCATTCACATGATGTAAATGTAATTCATCAAACAAGACCACCTCCTTCCAGCGCTCTACGGTCCAATTCTGATGCTGAGGTGAAGTGTTTTTGGCCGTAAACGGGGTAAACAAGGTCGCTCTGACCGGTCTGAGGCTACACAGGCCCGTACACAGCAAGCTGTGATGCACTGAGTGTTCTGACACCTTTCTATAATAGCCACCATGAACTTCTCAGTAATTTGTGCTACAGTAGGTTCTCCACATGAGCTTGGGGATCCTTGACCCCGTTGCTGGTTCACTGTTTGTCCTTCCTTGGAAGACTTGTTTTAAAATGCTAACCTCTGCATACGTGATCATCCCACAAGACCTGGTGTTATGACCTGGTCTGTCCTCTAGTCATCACAATTAAGGCCAAAGGTGCTCAGATCTCTACACTTGCCTGTTTTTTGCTGCTTGCAACACTTCAAGAACTGACTGCTTGTTAATTATTGTTAATGTATTGTTAATTAAATAATTAACAATACACACTTCAGCCATCAGTGGTTTTAATATTAGGCTGTACAGTGTAATTCTTGCTTCATGTTTTCCATATCTTTAAAGGCAAAGGCACACTACATCCTTCTAATTTAGGTGTCCTCCCTTTATTATCTCTTCTCCTGATCACATGATGGAACCAAGTTCAGTCTCAAAAAACACATTTATTGAATGGCTGTGGTTTAATTCATTCTGAATTCTGGATTTCTGCATTCCTTGCATTTATTTTCTCTGAAAACTAAAGACCAGTTCAATTGATTTTCCGATCAATGCTTTTATATTGAGATGTACAAGAAATATGTAATTATGGTGGGACAATTTAACGAAAATGTAGATGTAGAATTCCCCTCAGCTAATTAGTGGAATTAGCAATTTGCTCCCCCTGAATATACTTGATTTACTTAGCTTATATGCAAGTTTTGCAGCATAATAGCCAACTGTGGCTAAATGTACTGACCTGTTACTGATCACTGATTTTATTAATGAATTCAGTTAATGAATGAAGAATCACTGACAGTAAATGGCAAAACAATGTTTCAATGCAATTATATTTAAATGCTAAAATAATAATATCACAAGAGTAAAAGTATTGCTATTATAATATCACAATAGTAAAATACTATTTTTCGTTATTGGGTGTATCTACCATATAGGTGCTCTTTATACATGGACCTTCACTGACTGTCCATCAGTTGTCATGCACAGTTTGTCAGCCAAACTGTTCATTAATGGAAGGAGATCAGCACAAAACCACGGCTGACCCGATAAAATTAGAGAGGTTGTCCATTATGAGTACAGCATATATACTCACATTGTACTGGCATATTGTTTTGCTACTTGTGCAAATACAGTGGTTCACTCATGTTGGTGTTCATCATGATTTAGGGTTATGAGGGTTATAGGTTTGTGCTTCAGAACCCCCTTAATGACCTTACAATGAAAAAGCAACGGTTTGCAAAGTATTCTTTATTTGCATAATAGTGAAAGTTCATGAAAATCATTTGTTCTCTTTAATCAATTCATTTCATTTAACTCTAGAACTCATGACAGTCTTTGTACTGCAGTAATTTAATTTATCCTACAGTATTAACTATTAAAAATCCAAGAGAAAGTGCCTAACAGGCTTAAAGAGAAATTAAAAAGAAGGGCAAAACACATTTTAAAACTTTTTAAAGACAGAAAAGCAGTTTAACACATAAGCAGATGACCTCTAATTTAGGATTTTTTGCGAACTGTTCTGAAACTGACCGATGTTTGGTATCCCTGACTGAATTCACCTTGATTGGGGATTTCACTGGGTTCAAACACTGGGTTGTCGGCACCATCTCTGGAGTCGTAATGATGGGCTTTCTCATTGTGGAAGCATTGGGTACAGTGTGGGGTCTCTACAGGTACAACTCGGTTGAACTCAGAGAAGTCCACACAGCAGGCTCCCTCTTTGCTGCGGGAGATGATGGGAAAAAATTCATAACCCCACATGATCTCCCGAGGAATATATGAAGTCCTGACCTGGCAGGAGAAGTTGGTGGATTCATCTGTGCCATCTAGAAACACCACCAATTCAAATTCCTGCTGCTGCAAAGTATCCACAGCCATCCCAAAGAATGGACTTGTATTATCAATCACATGATACAGTGTCAAAGGGCAGACAAAGAACAAGTTGTCCTTTCCAGAGTCCACCAAGAAATCAATACTGATCTGGTCCATGATGATGGTGTCTCCTTCAGGTGTGACAGTCGTCCTAAACAACTTGCCGTATATTTGGTTCCCGACCATCAGAGTTTTACGCAGGTTGGCCACTCGTATCTGCAAACACAGGGCATCGTTTTTAGGGCAGATGACAGCGGTCCTGCTGAAGTTGATGGTCTTGGCCCTTTTCTTAGGGGTTGCCATTTTGGCAATAACTACTCCGCACCAAAAACCTTTAATAATTGTACCAAAAAGAGTCTGGATAACAAGGAGGATGATGGCCCCGGGACAGGTTGGTGTGATGACTCGAATGCTGTAACCAATGGTCATCTGTGTTGTGAAAGAGTAGAGAAAAGCAGTGGTCAAGTCGTAGACATTCATTACACAAACCTCATGATCAGGTGATGGGTTTTGCCACCACAAGTCTCCATTATCATGAGCGATCCAAAACCAGAAAAGGGCAAAAATGAAAAAGCTGAGGAGGAAGGCGGCTGTGAATAAGAAAAAAACAACACTCCAGCGGAACTCCAGAATGGTGGTCCATAAGTCAAGCAGGTAGGCAAAGCGACTGCTGTACCTCACATTACCGTATTCAACGTTGCAGTGGCCGTCTTTGGTTACCAGACGGTTCCTGTGTATCTGGCGCTCGTCCAAGTAGTCTCTAAGCAGTTGTGGTAAGGTGCGTGTCATTGTCAAGATATGTGGTTATACTCTGGGGACAGAATACAGTTACAGCATTATAAAGTAACTATTTTCTATAATTCTATAATTGTATCAAAAAATTTAATGTATTGAGATCATAGAACATAAAGCAGGTTTAAAAAATACATCTAAAAAGTTTACCATTTACCCATTCATTTATTAATCAGGGAGGAAACAACAGGTGATTTTAAGGTGAGAAGGCACAAAAAATGCACTAAAAGTTCAACTATTCAAAGCTTTTAAGAGTAAAATGGGAAAAGGGGAATACACTGGGCACATGAAGGTGTTACCTGGTCTTAATAAAGTATTTTACAGAAAGTGAATTATTCATTTTGTTCAGTTTTTCTTCATATAGGTTTATTTCTCACAGACATCGAGGTTAAATCTAACCCTTACCTTATTTTATACTTCTTATTGCACCATGTTTAACAATGTCTTATGTCTGTACACTATGGAACCTGAGCTTTGCTATTTCATCTCTCCGTATACTTGTATGTGGTTGAAATGACAATAAAGTTCACTTTGACATTCACTACTACTACCAGTAAAACTGAGGGAGGTAGATCAGATGAGACGTTTGGTGGAAAGATTGGGCAGAATGAATGGAGAGTGTTGAGGTCTTTTGTGAGCTCTCCTCACATTTCTGTATGAAAGACAGTACACAAAAGTGTACAGAATAGAAAATGATAAGGAGAAGGTAGAGTATTAATTTTGGAACTTACCTTCCTTTGATGATCTTCTAGCTTTAGAGTCCCTAGGGAATTTGGAACGTGTGTCGAAGGTCCACTGTAGAGTGTATGTATAATCGTTTCAGGGTTCTTAGGCACAAGCTGTTCTGTCCATGATCATTATTCTATGTTGTGTCCTCCTCTTTCTAATTCTCAGTGGGTTCAGACAGTGTCTCTGAAAGCCAGTGTGTTTACTCTTTGGTTTTCTAACATCCCCTCCTACCAGCAAGGCTGGACCTGGTCCATATGATGTTTACCTGTACACACAAAAAAGTTGTTTTTCTCTCACGGCAGGAAAAGGAGGTAGATTTACACAACAGGTTTTTGGGATAGGCTACAGAATTTTTGCATAGGATAAACAGCTCACACGTCAACACATTCTAAGAAGTGGCCGAGGATGTGCCAGAGCCTCTTTCTTGATAAATGTTAGTCATCCAAGCAAAACAAGATCTTACATCAAGGATCCCTACTACTTTATTTAAGTTTTTTCCATCTAGAAAACTTCACTCTTAACAATGAGGATACCAAAGAGTCTTCACATGTTTGGTTCTGCAAAGAACCTTTTGATGGATGAAAAAAGTTTGGAAAATGTTGTAAGATAAGATAAACCGTTGTCAGTCCCACAAGTGGGAAATTTGCATTGTTACGGCAGAAAGTGATCATTCTGTCATAGGTGAACAGCACGAAATTCTTCCTCTGCATTTAACCCATTCACCAAGTGAAGCAGCGGGCAGCCAGGAACACAGCACCCAGGGGAGCAGTGTGTGGTGATGGTACCTTGCTCAGGGTACCTCTGAGGTGCTTAGCAGTCTTGGGAATCGAACCCACGACTCACTGATCGCAGGGCGAACCCCCTAACCACTAGGCGACCAGCTGACCATTGAGATTGAAATCTAACCTGTTTGGTTTGATCACACAGTAGAGCTACTATGGCATAAACCCCTGAAAAATTGAATGCTTGTTATTAGAAAAATATGTCAGGACACACAGTACATCACAGCTTGCTCCATATTTGGCTGTGTAGCTGCAGACTAATCAGAGAACCTATGCTGATCCCTGTCTGGGACTTGAAGGATCTTCTGCTGACCTTTTGGTGCCAGATACCAGAACACACCTTCAGAGGTCTTGTGGAGCTCATGCCCCGATGGGTCAGATTTGTTTTGACAGCATGAGCTGGACCTGCACAATATTAAGCAGGTGGTTTTAATGTTATGGCCGATTACTGTGTGTACAAACAAAACATGTCACTGACGCAAATACAATGTAAACATTTAAAAAACAGATAGTTGAGTCTATGATGATATTGCGACAGAGCCACTATCATCCATGCTGTTAGTCCAAACAAATAAACCAGCCCACATGTACAGTACTGTAAGTACAGTACAAAGAACTCTCTGATCTCTTAACGAGCAAAATATCATTAGGTGTCACATCAGATGTTTCCAATGTGTTATATATGCATGCTGTGTATAGGTATGATTTCTCTCTCTCTCTCTCTTTCTCTCGCCATATTTCATTTCTTTAGGTTTTGTTTGCTTTAAATCATCTTGTTGGTGCATAAATACTATTTTATGCCTGTCAAACTGTCTTATGTTTGTCATACTGAGGACATTTAATGAAAGAAATTGGAACAAATGTTTTACTGACAGGCTG
>JBBIGA010039534.1:0-13463 GCA_037576975.1 Alestes dentex
AGTTACATTAGATATATTACTGTAAAAATATAACAAAAATATAACAAAGGCAACATTTATAGTATTACTTCATCTGAGAAAAAGTTAATGGTGATCAGAGAGCTTACATATCAGTTATATAAACTTGAAGCATCAGAATCGGCACTGGTATCGGCCGATCACCTAGACAAAAAAAATCGGTACTTGGTATCGGTGGCAAAAATCCTGATCGGAGCATCCCTACTGCCTGCTACACATCTTAGCAGGTTTAAGAGACACAAATATCACTTGTTTTTGCAACAATTAGGACAGTTGTAACATATCTACCTGTTTGGCACAGAGTGCCCCGCAGCATGAGCTCCAAAGGGTAGATACAACACATTAGGTTTGTGTTTTGAAACCAGTGGCTGTATTTATGTCAATTCACTCCACAGGAAGAGGAGAACATCAGTGGATTAATCTATACTTTCACTTCCGAGATGAGCTAAAACTGAAAGATAACACCATTATAATCCAGTCCGTCCTCACAGACCATGGGATTTACAGATAAGGCCGCCTCACAGGGTAGAGATGAGTAACCGCTTGGTGAGATCAGTTAAACTGCAGTAAGCCCGCATGTCTCAATTTAAAAAAAAAAGTTTTAAAATGTTTATTCTCCATTTGCAACAATTGTGTGGTTTTACATACAAAAAACGATTTTAATTCATTTCAGTCAAGTCTCTCTTTACCCGTCAAATTAAATAGGCCGTTTCTGTAACTATGCCTCTAAGACTGATATGTAAATTAACTCTTTTCTGATTAGCTGCCTTGTACTGAACTTTGGCATGAGGCGGCAGGGCTAAACTGTTGTAGACAGAATTGGTAGAATTGGCAAACGCAGGCTGGAGGGACTGGAGAGTAAATGGCAACAGGCAGTGCGTGAAAGAACACATCTAAAACCCAAAGATAAATGTAGTAGTAACATGAGGTTCATTCATTCATAACAATATAAAATTTAAATAGTGACGCTATTTGTGACAAACACCTAGAAATCATTGCTTTTAGGTTTCGTTAACATACTTTCGTTAAGGCACTCACGTTTCACCGTAGTAAAGCATTCTATATATCCAATACTACTGACACTTTTTTCCTGTTTAAATGAACAGGAAATTTTAAATGAAAGCAGGCAGGAACAACCCA
Source organism: Alestes dentex (assembly GCA_037576975.1). Taxonomy (NCBI): domain Eukaryota; kingdom Metazoa; phylum Chordata; class Actinopteri; order Characiformes; family Alestidae; genus Alestes; species Alestes dentex. Next base: position 1,159 of record JBBIGA010039534.1, read on the forward strand.
ACTAAAGTATGAGCTGCTGAGGGTGGATGTTATGATGTTTTGTATTCTCCGCTCTACGGACTGTAATTTCTTGCCAGTGGTGGTGAATGGAACCAGACCTCTCCAACACAAATCCAGTCGTTTTATTCTCTATCGCCGCCCACCCCTGGTGAAGCTCAACATGTCTCTGAGAGTTCATATGGATGTTAATGGTAAAAAAGTGAATCTGAACTATATGACTTTTCACTGGCAGAGGTGTCTGAGAGGAGAATGCTGAAGAAGCTTCTCTGCTTCGTGCACAACCCCTCCCACCCCGTGCACAACCCCTCCCACCCTGTGCACAACCCCTCCCACCCCGTGCACAACCCCTCCCACCCCGTGCACAAGAATTTCCCTCTTGATAAATAAAGTTCTAATTTATATTATTTTATCTTTTTATCTTCCTTGGGGACTATTTTGCCTTACGACACCTTGCATGTATCCCTCCACCACGAATGGGTTATTTTTTAATACCAAAAGCTTCTCAGAATTCTGGTAGAACAATGTCTCAGGCATCAGACAGCACAACCATAAACATTTCATGGAATAACTTTCTGTGAGGGAGACTTTAAAGGCAGATGTCTGGTCCCATTCACCTCCACTGTGAATTGTTCTGACTCAGTGAGTTTACACATTAAACAGTTAATTATAGGAGCGGTTTGATGGAACAAATGTGCATATTGATTAAAATACTGGATATCAGAACTAGCCCAGAATTGCCATTCTCAGAATATGCTTTAAAGAAAGAAACAAATGAATAACAATCACAATGAATAAACAGAAAAACAAGCGAACAAATACCCTGAGAAATCAAGGGACAATCTTTGTAGTCAGACACAAAGCCCGGCCAGACAAAACATCGAGCACAAACAAGTGCACAGCTTTCTATTACTTGCAGCTCTAAAGGGGTTACCCGGATGCAGATTTGGTGAAAGAGAAAGACAAAAGGAGGGTGGGAACAGGTCAGGTAGAAAAGAAAAGATCTACCTGTTCGTCAGGTGTAACCTATTCATCCAACACGAACTCTCCAAAAAACCTGCACACAGAGCCTACACACACGCACGCACAGGCTTACACACAGCAAAGATAAAGGAAAGCGCCTTATGTAACAGTGTGTGTGTGCAAGGCTGAGAGGATTCCCCTTAATTAAAGATGACATTCGTTTAGACTTGGATCAGCTTCTACAATCAGTGAATGACTCTCACACACAGGGCTTGACCAATACTCAGGCTCTAAATGTACAGCACTGTACAAAAGTTTTGACCTCCAAATTCTTCATATTTTCACTTTGCAGCCTGTCACAGTAAAACACTTGTGACTATTTCTTTCACCAAGAGGTCATGGGTTCGAATCCTACCTCCACCATACCACCACTGGGTTCCCTTAACCCCAAGCTGCTCCAAGAAGACTGACCCCTTTAGTAAGGGAATGGAAGTCGCTTTGGATAAAAGCGTCTGCTAAATGCCATAAACGAAAATTTTCAGTATAAAAGAACAACAATACAGTTCAGTAAACAACATTTAATGCCCAGAAATGTTTTTGTCCATCAGGCTGCTGTGTTTCCGCCCGTAAGACAGCAGAAGGAAAATGTAAATATGCAAAATCATGCAAACTACAATCTAAGCCCTGCTGATTCGAAGAAAAGGTCAATGTTTACCTACAATTGAGTAATTGGGGCTTTTGTTGAGTCATTGAGACCGGCTGAACACTTTCTATTCAATGTTTTATTCTGTACGGCCTGACAAACTAAGCCTCCCCTGGGACAACACAGCCCTGATCCTGCCATGATTTGACAGAAAATGCTTTTCAAATGAAAGGCGATTGCTTAAGACTTCAGTACACACTCGCCTCCAACACCCTTTTCTCTGCATGTGAGATACTGAGGCTTTAAAATGACATAAAACCCCGCCTCAGATCCGGTATCTGGTCCTGTTGTACTTTTTTCCAGGCTGCGGTTCATGGTCCACTCTCAGCATGAATTCCAGAGATAAACCTCAAACCTGATGGGAAAATTCACACTGACAGTGAAGTCTGTGAGCTGCAGAGACTCAACATTACTGAGCCCAACTGAGCGCTGAAAACAAAGACTGGGGCCTGAATACAGCACTACAGAGTACAACACTACTGAAAATAGGTCCTGATATAACACTACTGTACTACAACAGCACAACTAAATACAGAACTATTAAATAAAGCTCTACCGAGCACAGCACCCCTAAATACTGCCCTACTGAATACAGCCTCCTGAGGACAGCACTAGTTAATACAGCACTTCTTAATACAGAACTATTAAATACAGCACCACTGAACATCGCACTACTGAATACAGTACCAATGAATACTGCACTACTGAATACAGGCTCATTAAAACAGCACCACTGAACACAGGCTTTTAAAAAACAGTGCTATTGAATACAGAACCAATGAATACAACACTACTGAATCTCCAACCAGTCTCTCTGCTCTCCAAACTACATAATGAAAACACCTGTAAAAAAAAAAAAAGTGACGTGATGCAATAATCATAACATGCGATATGATTTATGATTTGTGATTCAGTTCACAGACTGTATTCACACTGTGCTTGTATTATTGACTTTTGAAAAGCACAGACTGGATTTCTGAATAAAAACACAGAAGAGAAAATTTATTAGTACTTGGATATATTTATAATACAAAACAGGGTCCTCAATTTCATCACCTGCCTTTGTTATCAAAAATGGTATTGGAATATTGATATTTATCAAATTACATATCAAATGTGAAAATGTAAGTATTGTGACAGCATCACTGCAACAGAATCTCTCTCTGTGGTATCAAACCCAATGATTATAACACCTCAAAATGTGAACAGATCGAATAATAGTGAACAACCAGCATCTTTTTAACTGTCCTAATTGTGATTAATGCAATTTTCAGCTACTTTTATTGGACAGTTTGTAATGATAGACCAAGTTTAACATTTTGGAACAACTCAGGACTTTTGCCTGGCGGTTTTAAGGTTTTAGTCCCCTCTCCACCCCCCGCCCCCCCAATGTGTAAAAATGCAATAGCACATTAGTGTGTGAAATAATAAACAAACAAACAGAACCTTTTGCATTTAACTGTAAATACATTAATGTGCACCAGGGAAGTCCCAAAGTTTTGCACACAACCCTACACAAATCATTAATACAAACATTTTTGTGAAACTTTTATATAAGTCTTAATACATGTCATATATGTATATTGGAAATTCTGACACCACAAATAATTAAAAGTGTACCCAAAACAAGGTGATAATCGCTAATGAAGACACTACGCTCCCGCTTCAACAAAACGGTTTAATCTGTTCAACTTACCATGATTACAACCTTTGCTGAGTCTCTGAAAACACTGGGAACGACGTGGAAGGGGGGGAAGAAAGAAAAAATTCGTAGTACTTCTATGAGAATCTCCAAGGAGGCGACTCAGAATGAGGCTATTCAGTTTCTGCAGCAAGTCAAACGGCACCAATCCGCAAATATGTGCCTGATGTGGGTCTGCTGTTCCAGTCTGTCAGGGATTATAACACCTTCATCTCAGGCTTCAGGAAAGTGGAAAACTACAGGAGGCCGTCAGAGAAAAAAAATAAAGGGCTGAACGCAATCAAACTGGATCAATTTCACAAAAAACTTTCCAAAGAAACACATCAATTCGACCTCTGCCTAAGAATGACGGGTCAAATGACGACTGGGAGGAGCAACACAAAAGCACAATTATTTGCCCATAAACTGTCTTTCGAGGAACATGCTGCATTGAAAATCTTCCCATCAGTGGGAGAGGCGGATCCGTGGGCATTTTTTTCTGCCTCAAACAAAAGCAAACATAAGTGGCAGCCTAATGGGAGAATAAATGGTTGACAGTGTTTAACTGCAGTAACACCTACGAGATAACTCAGAACGGCCTTTAGTACCGTGTTTAACCCATTCAACATCTTTGTTCTGTTAATAATCTGACAGTGTGCTCTTAATGTGAACAAAAAAAAAATCTAAAATCTGACCTCAGAGCAGCTGAGACAAGTTCTACTTCTTTAGAACTCAAGGTCTGTCTTTTTTTATAGCTCACAGTAAGTCATACTGTGTCAGCAACGTTAACCTTTAAGTTCCAATTCTAAAATTAAGAACCTAAATTCAGACTCTAAACATGCCTCCACATCTTGAGTGCCCATCGCTAAAGACTAATCGCTACTGCAATATCGAGCTCAAACTGTTGCAATATGCAAATCAGCCTCTAACCAATCACAGTGTTTCTGACAGGGTGACCAATCACAGCTCATGGTGAGTTACTGGGTGTTCTGAAGGAAAAAAAAAAAAAGTCTTTTGAACAAGTCTTTTTGTTCTTTTAACCGTTAAGGGTATTGGCGAATTAATGCATGAATGGGTTGGGCTAAACTGCTGTAGCCAGAATAACGAGATATTTAAATGTGTTGTTTTTGTAACATCACAAAAACAAAGCTTATTTTCCATATATGGCCTGTATGGATGAAGTAAATGTACAATTTGAAAGAATATTTACAACTTTAAGCCTTTTTGATTCCAGAAGTGATGAAATGGGTCAAATATATCGAAAGGAATTGCAACTACAATATGTAACTGTAAAATTGCAATACTGACATTTAGTCCATACTGTGCTCTGGTATCCTATGCATAATACAAATAAAAAAAGCTGATGCACAAAATCAGTCGACCAAGAATGCAGTCTGTTTATTAGAGCGGAGAAACTCAGCCGAAGCTGAGAGACTAGCATCTTTCAATCCAGTCCGACAAGCAGAACTTTGCCATTATTCTCTCTTCGAAATCTTCTACCTTGAGGCTATTCCTACAAGCCTGCTTAAAGAAGTCCTACCATTCTAATTATCAGACCTCTCCCAATACTAAACTCCTCACTTAGTATTGATAACCTAATCAAAACCTTTAAACTAGCAGTTATTAGGCCTGTTGAGAAAAAAAAAATTCTCAAATTATCGACCTATTTCTAATCTACCATTTCTATCTAAGGTTTTAGAAAAAGTTGTGGCCCAACAGTTATGTTCATTGCTACATAAGAACCATATGCATGAAAAATTCCAATCTGGGTTCCAGTCTCATCACAGCACAGAAACATTGTAAATAATGTTTTACTGTCCACTGACAAAAGATTTGTCTCTTTCCAGGTTCTGCTTGACCATAGGGCAGCATCCGACACCACTAAGTACTAGAAACCTGGTCGGCGTCACTGGAACTGCCTTTTCCTGGTTTAGATCATACCTGATCGACTGCAATCAGTTAATAGGAGTTAATGGAGAATCCTCAGCACCCACCAAAGTAAAATACTGTGTCCCGCAAGGTTCTGTTTTAGGACCTTATTTATTTACTTTGTACATGCTGCCATTAGGGATGATTATCCAGAAACATGGGATTAGCTTCCACCGCTTCGTAGACAATAGACAGCTTTATATCTCTGCCAACCCAGATGACAAACTTAGATTAAATAAGATTGAGGACAGCTATAACGATATAAAAGACTGGATGTCACAAAACTTACTCTTGCTCAATGTAGATAAAACAGGGATCCTTCTTCTAGGTCCAGACACTGCTAGAAACAAAACATTCAGGTCTAATCAGGTCTTAATCTTGCCGGTTCCTCAGCTTCTGCAACGTCTAGTGTAAAAAATCTCTGTGACGCTATGGATTTCAATCTTTCATTCGACACACACAAGTATTGTTACCAAAATAGCTTTCCTTCATCTATGAAATATCGCTAAGTTAAGAAGTGCATTATCTCTCCATAATGCAGAAAAATCAGTCCAGATTTCAGCTGGTGTCATGGCTTTCCATGCCTTTTTGCTCCTTCCTTTCTTCGTGTGTTCAATACTTTTTTCCCTTTGTCATTCCATTTTATTACACATAATGTAATTTATGGACATGGATTGATTTCTTTGCACATGTGGATTGGATGGGTTGTTACCGACATCTGGTGCGAGTTTCATTTCAATAGCACCTTTAGAAATATATTTACTTAGAAAATTGGTGATGTGTTCAATGCTTATTTTACCCACTGTATAATGCCGTGAACGGCCTAGCACCCAAATACCTCTGTGAACATATTTCTTACTATGAACCTTCGCGTTCACTCATATCTCAAGGTGCTGACTATTTACACATCCCCAGAATTCTGAAAGCTTCAGCAGAGGTAAGAACGTTTTCATAAAAAGCCCCCCAGCTCTGGAATGCCTTTTCAAATACCATTTGGGACTAAGTTTTTAAGTCTAGACTGAAAACGTACTTGTTTAGTCAGGATTTTGTGAGAGGTGTAGAGCAGGGAGGTGGTGGGCATGCCACGCCACTTCTCACGTTCACTCAAGTTTGTGACATTGGAGTGGAGGTGCGCTGGTGTCTCAGGGTGTCTATCACACCTCTCGGCTCTGCCCTTTCTAGCTAGGCTGCTATAGAGAGTCATGCAGGAGTCTCAACCTGCACTCTTTTCAGTTATAAATCCTACTGTCTAAATTTAAACAGAACTGACACTGTTCTCTGTTTTTCCCCGATGTGAACCGCTACACATTTATCCAGCTCGAGCGATCACCACTGGGACCCCAGGCCACCACCTTCCTGGGTCTGCAATCACTGGCGCCCCATGCTAAGATGTCCTCGACTGGTTCAGCTGCTTTGGACTAGAGACTCTCAGCTACTCTTAACTGCACCAACTCTGTTAGCCATAGATGTCCAATCTGTCGATGTGTTCATTCATGAAGGCCTTCTTTTGTCAGTTCTCAATGGAGACTCTGTACTCCTTTCTCTCGGGGTCCACCAGAGGAGGATGGGTTCCCGTTCTAAGTCTTGTTTTTTCCTGGCCTTGGTCACCTTTGGCTTACTCACTAGGGGCTTGGACCTGGACTCTAAAGCTGCTTGATGACAACTTGGTTGTAAACAGCACTATATAAATAAAATTGAACTGAATTAAATTGAAAAGAAAGATGGCAAGATGTTCTCATGAATCTCATACACAGAAGCACAAATGTCACAACGTGAGAAACAGCTTTATTGCTGTTCTATATGGGATAATATGGGATCAACTCTGGCTTCATTATTCCAGTGTGAACTCAAACAGTGAAAGAACATTATGGTGTCTACAGTTCTTTCATTTTCTCCGTTTCTCATGCTCCTCCACATCTAATGGTGAGTTAACGGCCCCGTTTCCAAATAATGACCCCCATTTTGGTGCTGGAAAAAGCCATTAGCACCGCAAGGTGAGACAGAGGAGGCTGTAAGTGGAGCATGAGCTGCTGGAGGGGAAACAGAGTTGTGGGAGCGGCCTAGGCAGCAGGGAGGGGCAAGGTTATTCAAATGTGAGGACATCCAGACTCAGTCCCTGCTTGTGTTCAGCTTGTTCAGGATGACAAAGGGAACTGTAATCAGTAGCACATTAAACAGGGACAAACCACATTTCTGGTTGTCTGGAAACTTCCTTTTCATCTTTTTTTCCCCATAGTCTGAGACTCCCAGTGAAGGTGAAAGTCAACCTGGACACTGGAATTATAGTCACTGGGCACTTCACAGACATTATCAGTTAAAACCATGGGTGTCAGAACCATTATAGCAGAAAACCATTTGTTTGCCCCCCCCCCCACTTTGTGTTTCCCAGACAACGGCCGCATGCGCGCACCAATCCCCGCCCCCCCGAAAGGACCGAGACTTTGCATGCGCGCAGCAACCCATCCAACACCCCCCCAAGCACCCACCCAGCATTTACGCCAAAAAGCAAGACGGCCACTTGCAATGTGTGTAAAGGGAGCGTGCCGAGGGGTGGAAGTACGGTTGCGTCGTACAATACAACAAATTTAATCAACCACCTGAAGAGATTTCACGACAAAGTGTACCAGGAGATGCTAGCAAACAGGGGAAAAGACACCAGGCAGCAGACGCTCACTGACGTTTTCCAAAAACGCAACTAATTTACAGCAGACAACCCAAAAGCGAAAGCAGTATCAGAGAAGACTCTTAGTTCTCCCTCAAGCCCTCTTTGGGATTCTTTCAGGGGCTATTTTTGTGTGTCTTGGTTGTTTTTGCCCTCTCCCCTCTCTATCTCTCAAAACACGACAAGGCTAAAGTTGAGCATCTCGTAACTCAGCCGGTCCACCTTAAATACAGAAGTGGTGAGATTACACTCTGCCCGTGTCGTGTCTCCGAATTCACATTCTTTTAAATTTATTAGTTTTGCACTTTATTTTCTACACAGTTGTTGCTGCTAGAATGGACATAATACTTGGACTATTTAGATGATTCAGCCAAGATTGTTGTGTTTTTGATATTTACAAAAATGTACAGCTGTTGCTGCTACCTTTTTCTGAAGTGTGACATATATAAATTCCTTTGGAATGCCTTTAAATTCAGGGTAGTTGTGTTACTTTGCTCTTCTAATAAGTGATTAGTAGTTTATTTATTCTGTGATGTAACCTTACTAACAAAACAGCACAATTTCAACAAATAATGCTAATATTAAAGTAAAAAAGATTTATTATATCGGATTCGGTATCGGCAGTCGTGTATCGGATCGGAACGGGAAAAACGTGGACCGGCCCATCACTAGTCTGTACCTGTCAGCCCTCTGAGCTACAAACAGCAAATGTTAGAGTCAGATGGACAGCACAGAGCTGTGAAACCCATAACACACACACACTTTAAAAATGCAAGTAAAATTTAGTTTTTGACATCCGACCTGTGTGTGTGTATACTACCAGTCAAAAGTTTTTTCCTGCATTTTTATTATTAAAAACATCACCTTAAACATTAAAAACATCACCTATTGCTCTGATGACAGCTTTGCACAATCCTGGAATTTTTTCAATCAGATTCATGAGGTCTTGACCTGGAATGGAATTTAAGTAATAGGTGGACTTCGTCAAGAGTTCATTAGTGGAATTTCTTGGTTTCTTAATGTGTTTGGGACCATCAGTTGTGATGGTCGGGTTGGTATACAGTTAGTAATCCTATTCGACCATGGTTCTACTCTACATTATGTCAAGAACCAGTTAAATAAGTAAAATGAAACAACAGTCCATCATTACCTTATTCCAAAACATATTCTGGTTTGTTTAACTCTTTTTTTTTTTTTCTTTGCTTACTGCATAATTCCATGTGTTACTTCATCACTTTGTTTTTTTTTCAATATTAATCTACAATGTTGAAAATGATAACAAATAAAAACACTGAATGAGAAGGTGTGTCCACACTTTTGACTTTTTAGTGTATAAACATATTACACAGTAACCCCCGCAGTTTTACACAGATCAGGAGTCACGGATTCATGCAGATTTTTTTGAGAACCGAACTCATCATTTTATGCGGAAATCTCCACAATAACGCAGAACCTGCAAATATTCTCAGATTTTTTTTTTTTTTTTGCTTTTTTCGTAGCAATATGTTTTTTTACGCATTGTAGTTGTAAATTATTAAGAAATATATAATTTACTACTTTTGTATCATAAATAGTAATCCAAATATAAATTCAGCTAAATATAAATCAGCGTATGGGATGAGTGGCCACGTCCGCTCCGCTCAGACTGTGTTCTTTTTTAGTTTTTTATTTATCCATTGTTTCGCATTTCTACATCATTGTTTATAATGTTTGCACAGTCAAAAGGAGCGGTTCAGAATGCATTTCACTGTGTGAAGTACTTGGATGACTATACATGTGTTTTCGTTTCGTTATTCTGAAAGCCCTAAGATGTCGCCCAAACGGCCTGGCTTTCTGGCAATGCACCTAAGCAAAAGAGAACTTGTAAGACACTCCAGGAGAAGGTTGAACTACTGGATATGCTCCAGGATGGAAAAAGTTATGCTGCAGTAGCGCCATTATGGCATCAACAGGAGCACCTTATGCTACATAAAGAAGAACGAGCCGGCAATCAGGAGGACCATATAAATAAGAATTTCTCAATTCTTAAGAAAAATATAATTTACTAATTTTGTAACAATTACTAACAAAGTCAGCTACATTTTCATATAAAATATAACTGTATTAATGTTTCTGTACTGTCCAGAGAACAAAAAGTACGCTCGTCTTTAACAGGCTGCTTGCGGCCTGAGGCACAGAAAATCTGGAGTGCTTTTTATTCTATTTACAAAGCGCCATAAATATATTTTAATTAAAACATATTTCAAGACTAGAAGATTCAAGGTTTCTAGTGGTGCTAAATGTTTCTAGGACAAAAAGTCACAGAGCTTTAGAATAAATGGGGTGGCCAATTCTACCATTAATTTTGATCAATTCATCTCAGAGCAAATAACGCATAAAAAAAAAAAATTACCGATACCAGGCTTGAGATGCCCTCCCTCTTAACCACCCAGCAATTTGTATGAGTGAAACATGCAAGACGCTGCGTGCAGCACACTCAGTGTGTGTGTGTGTGTGTGTACGGGTTTAACTCAGGACAATGTTCAGTTACCAGGAAACTGAAGAACTCCTTCATCAGTTTCATTCCTCCAATTATTCACTATGAGCCTTTAACATCAGCAGAGATAGGTAGAGCTGCTTAAAGTTAATTCTGCACATTTTTCAAAATTTCTGCATAATTAATATGTTCAGAGTGGGTCTAGTGTGAAACTCACCCAGTCAAAACTGTTCACAGTGGTAGTGAATGGTACCAGACATCCGCATACAAAACCCTCCTTAACAAAACGTTTTTCCGTGAAATAGAATACAATGCCCAGTGACTGAAAGCACAGGGTAGGTGTTTGTAATAAAAGTGGCCAGTGACTGAAAGCACAGGCTAGGTGTTTCTAACAAAGTGGCCAGTGACTGAAAGCACAGGTTGGGTGTTTCTAACAAAGTGGCCAGTGAGTGTGCACTGAAACCCTGTTGCTTGGTGGCCTCGTATCACTGCTAACAAGCAGGGAAAACTGGTCAGTGCAGGACGGGTGAGCAGTGTGTACACTGAAACAGCATAAAAACACAACAGTAACCTCTTGTAATGCTCTTCAGCAAGCCCACCTATGACCCGAAAACAGGCCGTTTTTGTAGGTTTACGTGGACTGTGTTCCCATTTGAAACAATAATTACAGACTTCAAGCCCTTTTGATTTCAGAAAAGTGATGATATGCGCCTTTTACTGTCTGGAAGCATCGAAATCGCTATATATAGCGGTACAATCGCAATACTGGTATTCTGGCTGTATCTTGAAGCTCTCATACGACTAGAAACAGGCTCTTAAGGTATCTTACCACATTTCAATCACAGTGTGGAACCCTTGCTAGCTGTCCGAATAACTAGTTAGCTGCACATGCAGGCTGTCATATGACCTCGAATCGAATACTCCAGAATAATTATATGCTAGAAATCCACCTCGTGTGAGAAAGCCAGGTCTAATAAACCGCATTTGAGGGCCTGAGAGACACCTGTCTGAGGACCAAATCTACAATAACCACCTGAAGGTTGGCTAGCTAGCATGCTAACAGGCTAACAAACATTTCAGAACTTACAGCCCTATGTTTTCAAACTTTACGGCTAACAACGTGCTTGATTATACATTATTGTACGTTATTAAGAAACACAAAATGCTGTATTTACAAGGTCTAAAGTGACTCTGAAGCTGTAAAATATTGAAGGGGCGGATTAGCCTGTTAGCTTGTTAGCCGTGTCAGCTGATTTAGGTCAGTGAGGTTTCAGCAGCGTTCCTGTGTTTTGGGGTCGTTGTTTCTAAAAGAAGGTGGTGAAAAGGCTCGGCTCGGCTCGACCCGGGTCGTGTGCGGGTGTAGGTGTGAGCGGCCAGACGATGTGGGATGTGTGGGCGGTTTGGCTCCATAAAGCGACGGTCGGGTTTAAAACTCACCAGCGGCGCTTTTTTCTTCAGCATCTTCCGCAGAACCGCCGCTCCACTCCAGGAGGAGGGGGAGAGGTGGAGGAAGAGGAAGAGGAAGAGGAGGATGAGGAGGAGGTGGTGGTGGTGGTGATGTCAGTGGAGCATGAGCAGCGCCAGTTCAGTGTTTCTCTCCAACAGTCGTCTGACCGTAAACACACACACATACACCTCACACTGACACTCTGTATGTGTATATGTGAGTATGTGTTTGTGTCTATATTTCTTTCTGTCAGTCAGACTGTCTGTGTCCGTACCTCTGTCTGTCTGTATGTAGAGTGTGTGTGGCGCACAGGGCGAGTGTGATGCATCAGTGTGGAAGTGCTTGTTAGTGCATGTTGCTTCTGTTCTTTACTTTCTGCTCTCAGATACTGGTGCCGGCTGAATGCGTAAGTCTCGTCTTGCCGGTGCACAGCCTCTCCACACCGTT